>LPNX011172613.1:182285-232883 GCA_001517045.1 Pseudotsuga menziesii | reverse complement strand
ACAACCACAAATATATATATATATATATATATATATATATATATATATATAGGAAAAAAAAGAAAAAAATTGCTGCCACTCATGCATTTCAAATCATGAAATGATTTATTGTTATATACTATCATCATGTGAAGCCCAGCTACAAAGCCAAATTTTTTAAAGAGAATCAATGCATAGCTGCATGAGGACATGCAACCAATCAAGTTGGGGGGAATTTTGAGCCGCAAAAAGACTACATTTTATTCACCTCTTACATACCATTTGTCACCTTATTCCTATCTTATCTTTCCATAAAACCATTAATATTCATCACTTTCAAAATAAATATGGGTTTATGTTACCATTTTCCAAATCATTTATTTTTGAGTCTTTTGAGTGAATTTGTGGTTAATTATTGATTAAAATAACATATTTTCATTATAATTTAAAGATGGATGAGTTTGGTGTTGTTTACAGGTGTATTTGAAGACTTTAACAAGCTCAAAAGTGACCACCTAGCCTCAAATTTGAATTTCATCTTCTAGATGTGAGCTAATTTCAAGGAGAAGATTATGGAAATGTGGAGAGAATATCTCATTCAATATTTGTTGGAGGATTTGAAGGGATGAGTTGTAGATTTGTTGAGGATTTAAAGGGATGAGTTGTAGATTTGTTGAGGATTTTGAGGGATAAGTTGAGAGAATAGTGGATCTGTAATTATGATTAGTTATCTTGAATTCATGTATAAATAGGAGGGATCTCTCCTAATTTTGGTTGGAGGCCTCTCTAGTGGTTTGGGAGTAGAGAATAATTCAGAGTTAGTCATATAATAGATTCTTTATTGTTATGTAATGGAGATGATGCTTTATGCACATCCTTTGACTCTCTTATGTTAGTTTGAATTTATTTCTTATGAATTGTTAATATAGATTTTTAGTTATGTCTTGCTTATGAATTGATAGTATTGATTTTATGTGAGCTCACTAGTTAATGTTGATTGCTTTATATCAGTTTATTTTATGCAATTTCATGTTTTCTGCAATTAGATTTATTTCTATACAATTTCCTGTTTTCATAGATTAGCTTCAATTTCAGTCACTTAGATTAAGTTAGCAATATTCTACCCCTCCATATATTTTGTTTGTACATCACAAGTTTATGCTCTCTCTGGATTGACAATTAAATTGTTGGATATATTAGTTATAATTTGTTTAATATTTTGCACCAACAATATGTGATCACAATTCTTAATCACATGAATATGAATCTCTATACGACTTGTAATGAAAACATTCAAAAGAATATAGATATAAAATAACATATACTAAAAAATTCAAGTACTTATATTTTATTGTTTTGCGTGCTCTCTCTGGATATCTACTTCCTTGCAGAGATTACTAGAGTCCCTCAGTCTTAATATCTTTTCAAAATTGAGTTCATGCAAGAGGTAGTGAATCTCTGCACGGAGAAACAAGATCCCATGCAACTCAGAGTGAATGCTCTTCTTAAAGGAAAACTTATTCCAACAATCATCCTCTTCTTCAGATGAGTTATCAACTCTATGAGGCTCTCATTATACATAAGATACACTGAATAATGATAATATCCAAACTTCAAATCCTGAGGTTGATAAATCAATTTGTCCATTTTTGGAAAATGACCATAACACAAATTCTGATAATTTCATCTTCAAATACATGATTGTATCTCTCAAATATTTGCAAATTTTTGAAATATGCTTGCTAATAAGCTAAATCAGCCCATCTGGGAAGTGGGTTTTCAACATTTTTTTTTGATTCCTCACGGATTGATTAGAAATTGTCTGTGAAATTTGTCTCCTGAAAAAGTGACGGGAATGGTGCATATTGACTTGCTTTTTAATTTTCCCTGCATTGGACAAAGGTTCCTCACTCACTGAGGTCACATAGGAATATAATGCTCTTCAAGAATTATTAACACCCTCGCCTTCCATTTAGAAGTACCTTCAAGTCATTCTTCCAGTTGGATGAAGATCTATGCCATGTATCCAAGATTTTTCTCAACTCCTCAAGATCACACAAGATTAAGTTTGCATGGGAAAAAATAAGCTCTTGCACGCCCTTTCTTTGATACCAAGTTAATGTTTTGAGAAATAATGGATATTCTTGAACTTTAAATCTTTTGATAAACAAATCTAGTGTATGTAGATATCATAATAATTCAAGCACACAAATTATTCAATCCATAAGACACATGATGTACCCTTGGAAAACCCTTCAAATATGGAGGAGGAAAAACCCAAGAAACAATCCTTTGAGTATGATAGATAAATGCAGAGAATGATTTACAACACTTGCAGATTGCTTGATAAGATATATCTAAGTGACACTAGAGAATAGAGACCACTCAGAATACTTGTCAATGTTTGAGAAATAAAGAAAGATTCTTGAAATTTAAAAGTTTAATCCACAATTACAGTACAGATAGATCTCATAAACAATTCATACACACAAGCATTCAATCCATTAGACACATGATGTACCATGGGAAAACCCTCCAAATCCGTAGGATTAAAAACACAACAATCCTTTGAGTATGATAGATGATTAGTAGAGAATGATTATAACACAATAGTAGATTTCTTGATAAGAGAACAAAAGAGAATATAGATCATACATAACAATGTACTGGTCTTTCCAAGTGCATAACACTTTAATAACAAGACAAATTTAGTCAAACAAAGAAGGTAGTGAATGGTTGCATGCTTTTATGCAGCGGTAACACTGTTAACACTGTTTCACCTTCAACCTTGTGCCCTTATTGACTTGGTTCGTGACTTGCCCCCCATAAATTTATCCCACATTGAATATATGCACCCTGCATTAATTCACTGATGTTAACTGCCTCTAACTGAGTTGTTAACTGATTGAAATGAAATGAACTGAATGAAATTGAATGTAACTAAACTGAACTAAACTGAATGTAACTGGTGCTATGCCATCAGTGTCATCTTCAACAACCAATTTGCATAAATTAAGGAGTTGATTCCTTAATTAACTGAAACTTGTTTATCACAACTAAGACTCAACTGATGTCTTATTAATTCGAGTTCACTTGGAGGCATACATGGGTAATTTGAATTCTCTCTCTATCTTTGTGCTCATCTTAATTAATTCTGCATGGTCCATATGTGTTTAAATAATTAATCATCTATATCATATCATACTCATAAGAATTGTTCTGAACCTATGATCATATTTATTACCCCAGGTCATATAGTCATATGCTAAACTAAATCACTATAGGGGTAGCAAATCCCTAAAGGAGACTTGTGCATATGTTGACCATGACTATCCATACATCACATAGTATATCCTCGATACTTAGTATAACATAATTCATGTGGTATTGATACAACAAAATACCTTGAACTTAATACAACACAAGTTTCGTACGTGATACAACATAAGTATCTGAACTTAATACGACATAAGGTCATGATATTAATACAACATAATATCCTAGTACAAGCGTCTCTCCTGAATAGGACTTGATACGACATAAAGTCCTATATTAATACAACATAAGTTAATGAACTTAATACAACTTAAGTTCCATGGAGAATATCTGAACCTAATACATCATAGATCCTGGACTTGATATAACACAAGTCTCTTGGTAATGACTCCCAAAGCTGTACTTTCAACACTCCCTCTTAGTGAGGGAGACATTCTCTACCATACCAATCTTATCTTAGAGTGTCTGAACTTCATCACAGATAGAGGATTTGTTATCACATTTTTAATCTTCTCCTCAGTAGTTATATACTAAAGTTTTACCATACCTTTATGGACCATGTTTCGATGAAGTGACACTTCATTTCTATGTGTTTCGACTTGTCATGAAACACAAGATTCTCATAAATATTAATACAAATATCATTGTCACACCTGATCACTGTAGAATTTAATCAAACAATCCTTCAAGTAGATTTCTCAGCCACACTGATTCTCTATAAGCAATACTAGGAGAAATGTACTCCGCCTTTGCTGTGCTCTGGGAAACTGAACTCTACTTTCTACTAAACCATGAAATCATAGCAGAAACAAAGCCGAAACAATATCCGAAAGGGATCTTCCGATAAATAATGCTTCCACTCCAATCAGAATCAATATATCCAAGAAATAGCACTCCTCCATTGGAGGCATACCTGAGTCCATAAGCAACTGTACCGCAGAGGTACCTCAATATGTGCTTACCTGCAACCCGGTGTCTGTGTCTAGGATAAGTCATGAATTGAATCAAAATTCTAACTACATAGCAAATGTCTGGACTCAAATGTATCAGGTACATAAATGAGCCGATCAATTATCTGTATAATGTGGGGGCCACTGGATCCGATCCAGTCTCAGACTCATGGAGTTTCCTCAAATTGGAATCCATAGGAGTTTTTATGGATTTAAAATCCACAATGCCAAATCTACGCAAGATTTCCACTGTGTACTTTCCTTGAGATAGAAATATTTCATCATTCCTCTTCCAAATATCAAGGCTTAGGAATTAGTTCATAAGGCCTAAGTATTTCATCTCAAACTACAAGGTAAGCTCCCTTTTACACTCAACAATCATTATTTCCTCTCTAGTGAGGAAAATATCATCAACATATATAACTAGTATAATAGGTTGGTTCTCCACTACCTTGAGGTACAAGTTATAATTTGCATCCCTCTTAAAGAAACTCAGTTTCTGAAGGTAACCGTCTATTCTGGCATACCAAGCTCAAGGAGCTTACTTTAACCCATACAGTTCTTCATTCAACTTACAAACATGGGACTCCTTCCCATGTATCACAAAACCCTTAGGATGGTCAATGTAAACCCCTTCCTCATCCTCACCATTGAGGAAGCAAGTTTTCACATCCATCTGGTGAGGCTTCTAGCCTAATATTTATGCACGTGAAATAATATATCTTATGGTGGTATACCTAGCCACTGGAGCAAAAGTATCCTCATAACCAATGCCCTCTTTATGAGAGAATCCTCAGGTAACAAAAATGGATTTGAACTTGTCCACAGTTCCATCTACAACATGATTTATCTTGTAAATCCATCTGGAAGTAACAACTAACCTTCTCTTAGGTCTAGGAACAATATCCCAAACATCATCCTTCAGAATAGAATGATACTCCTCCGTCATAGCATGTTTCCAAACTTTCTTCTTTGCAACCTTTTCATATGATGAATGATTTGAGTCACTGATGTTGCTCATAAATGCAACTTATCCTGAATATCTATAAGGATTCTTTGGATTTTTGGAAGTTCCCACTAGTTCTCCATGCTTCTAATCATCTCTCAATACATCTCCGCACCATACTGACCTCCTCTTTACAGGAGGTTCATCAATGATAGGTAACTCTACATGTTCTACTGGATTCTCCCTCTGAACATCAAAAGGGGAAGAATCATCATCATGATAATATGAAGTAGGAATTTCAGTCTCCTCTATCTCTGGATCACATTCAAGATCTTTTGACCAATTGAATGCTACCTCCTTATGGAAAGTCACATCCTGACTCACCTCAACATGTGTCTCACTAGGTACATAAATTTTGAGTGACTTGGAAGTATCATTGTAGCCAAGAAAAGTTCCATTCTTTCCAGAATGTTCCATCTTGGTTCTCTTTTCTTTTGGAATGTGAATATACACAGGGCATCCAGAATTCCAAAGATATGATATGTCTAGTTTCTCTCCAGTGAACACCTCTTAAGGTGTTTTCTCATCAAGGAATGCATGCAGAATTCTGTTTTGAATGTTACTGCTATATTGGAGGCTTCTTCCCATATATAAGTAGAAATATCCTAGTCACATAACATGGATTTTTCAACCTCATAAATATTTCTGTTATTTCTCTCTGCAACCCCATTCTGTTGTGGATTGTAAGGAACTGATAATTGTCTACATATCCCTGCATCACTACAAAACTCATTAAAGGCATTTGATTCAAATTCTCCACCATTATCAGACCTTAGGGCATGGATATGCCTACTTGTATGATTCTTAACTAAGGCTTTAAACTCCTGCAATTTACAAATGGTTTCACTTTTGGTTTTAATGAAGTAAACCTAGGCCTTACGAGAGAAATCATCAATGAATAAAACATAGTAAAGGTGCCCACTGAGGGAAGTGGTACACATGGGTCCACATACATATAAGTGTACTAAGTCAAGGATTCCTTTAGATCTAGTATGGATGCTATAAAATTTATTTTTCACATTCTTTTGTAAAGAACAACCCTGAAAAATAGAATCACGAATGGAATCAAAACTAGGCATACCTTTCACCATTCGTTGCAAACCTAGAAGTGATATGAAGTGGAGGTGTCTGAGTCACCTATGCCAAATATTGCATGGGATTATAGTATGAGTTTCATGGATTCACTATACTTTCTTGGGACATTGTAAAATCCTCCTTCTCAAACTCCAAAAACAACAATAGTATCAAGGTTCCAGTTCTTCGTCCATAAGTATGCTTGATTCTCCATGAAGATCACACTGAAGCCCTTATATTCAAGGACAAAAACAAAGTTAGGTTCTTCTTCAATCTAGGGACATATAGAGTTTCCTCCATATGTAGTGTGTCTAGAAGGATGTGGATCCAACTCCTTGGATTGAGTATGTGGATTTGTACACCAATTCCACCATGCATGAAAACTGTTTCTTTTTTAGGTTGGAGAGTGCGCCCTTGTACCATGACATGTTCTTGGAAGAAATATTCTCTATAAACCATGTATATTCTCCTATAATGAGATATCTGGACAAAGCAGAGACACGATATTAATCCCTTCTAGTATCTTTCTCTTCGGGTGCATATTTGGAGGTTTCTTCTACGATGGTAGAAGCATGAACTCTTCCTTCTTTTATTTTCCTTGCAAGATAATCCCGTATGAAGAGTCCTACTGTTTGACAATAAAAACATAGGATCTTTGATTTTCCAAAAAAATTATTTATGGATATATTTCTTCTTTGCATGGAAATACTTCTTGGGAGGAAAAGGTTTTCTCTCTTTCTTGGTTCTTGGCATGAGGGAAAGATTCTCTTCCTTAGTTCTCACCATCTTGTTCTATATGAACCCTTGTTCTTGGATGAAATCATGCCAAAGTATTTCAAAATTGGGATTCTCTTCTCTTACATTTACAGCAGCATGAAGCGTATCCCACGAGGAGGGGAGTCCCGCGATGGCAGTTTGTAGAAGATCATTCTCATCCGTCTCCACATTGATTGTTGCAAGTTGATCCTTCACCTAAGATATCTTTGTGAAGAAGGAGGATACGGTCTCATATCTTTCCATCTTCATGTTGCACAAATTGTTATTCAAATACCTCTTTTGAGTAGGGTATTTATTCTTATAAATATTTGTGTTTGTGTTGAAACACTCCTTTGCTGTCTTCAATGGTGTGATCACTGACATGAGTATGTGTTTCATGGATTCATATATGATCCTGTTTTCCTTTGATTGATTCTTATTGTAATTGGTACTTCCTACATTTGTAGTAGGATCTTCGATCATGGAGGTCACAAAAGAATCAACATCATGCTCTTCAAGGATATTGATCACCCTCGCCTTCCATGTGTTGAATTTAGATTTTCCTTTGAGACAATATTTCGGTCGGATGGATATTGATGCAATTGCTTCAAGATCTTTCTCAATGCTTCAATATCTATGGAGGCTCAGAGTGTTTTCACAAAACAAATCTATTGCACACCTTTGGTCTGATACCATGTCAATGTTTGAGTAATAAATAAATATTATTGAACTTTAAAACTTTAATCTACAATTACAGTGTAGATAGATCTCATAAACAATTCATACACACAATAATTCAATCCATAAGACACATGATGTACCTTGGAAAAACCCTCCAAATCCAGAGGATGAAAAATCCAACAATCCTTTGAGTATGATAGATAATGGAAAAAAGAATGATTACAACACAATATAAGATTGCTTGATAAGAGAGCACAAGATAATAGAGATCATACATAACATTGTACTGGTTTTTCCAAGTGCATAACACTTTAATAACATGCCAAATTCAGTCATACAAAGAAGGTAGCAAATGGTTGGTAACACTATTAAAACTATGAACACTCTTTCACCTTCAACCTTGCACCCTTACTAACTTGGTGCCAAGTTGTCATCCCATAATTTCCTCCCACACCGAAGATATGCACCCTCCATTAATTCACTGGTGTTAACTATCTCTAGCTGACTTGTTAACTGAATGTAACTGAACTGAATTGAACAAAACTGAATGTAACTGAACTGAAATGAAAATAACTGAATGTAACTGAGCATAACTAAATTTAACTAAACTAAACTAAACATAACTGAAAAAAATTGAATGTAACTTAACAAAATTGAATGCAACTAGTTCTACACCATTAGTGTGATCTTCAACAAACACTTTACATAAGTTAAGGAGTTGATTCCTTGAATAACTGAAACTTGTCCATCACAACTAATAATCATCTAATGTCTTATTAATTCGAGTTCACTTGGAGGCATACATGGGTAATCTGAATTCTCTCTTTATCTTTGTGCTTATCTTAATTAATTCTGCATGGTCCATAAGTGTTAAATCAATTAATCATCTATATCATATCATATTCATAATAATTGTTCCGAACCTATGATCATATGTATTACCCTAGGTCATATAGTCATACGCTAAAGTAAATCACTCTAGGGGTAGCTAATCCCTAAAGGATACTTGTAGCATCTGTTGAGCATGACTAGACATACATAACATAGTATATCCTTGAGACTTAATGCAACATGAGTCATGTGGTCTTGATACAACACAATAAACTAAACTTAGTACAACATAAGTTCAAGACTTGATACATCACAAGACTCCAACCTTAATACAACATAAGTCCATGATATTAATACAAAATAAGATCTCAGTACAAGCATCTCTCTCGAATAGGACTTGATATGACACAAGGTCCTAGCATAATACAACATAAGTTTGTGAACTTAATACACCATAAGTTAGTGAACTTAGTACAACATAAGTTAGTGAACTTAATACAACTTAAATTTCATGTATAAAATCTAAACCTAATATAACATAGATTCAGGATTTGATACAACACAAGTCTCATGGGAATGACTCTCGAAGCTCTACTTTCAACAATACTATCTCAACCTTGGCAAGTGGATAACACTTTAATAACAATCTTATTCATTCGTACAATGAGAGGCATCGAATGGTTTCATTCCTTTAGGAACTATGAATAGTGTATACACTGTGTGCACTGTGGGCACTATATACACATTAATCTTTTGCACCTTGACTTGGTGCCAAGTTGTCATATTGTAATTACGTCCCACACTGAAGATATGCACCCTCCATTAAATCACTGGTGTTAATTGCGTCTGACTTAGTGTTAACTAATTGAATTGAACTGAACTGAATGGAACTGAATGTAACTTAACTGAACTGAATCAGAACTAAATGTAACATAATTAAACTGAACATAACTGAATGTTACTGATTTGAACTGAATAGAACTGAATGTAATTGAACATAACTGAATGTAACTAATCAGAATTGAATGTGAACTGATTAACTAATTGCTTGACTATTAGTTAGGATTTTAACTGAATGTATTTAGTGCTTCACCATCATTGTCATTCTCAACAAACAATTTGAACAAATCAAGGAGTATATTCCTTAATTAACTGAAACTTATTTCCCACAACTTAGACTTAACTGATGTCTTTGCAATTCGAGTTCATAGGAGGTCTAACACAGGAAATTCGAATCTCTACTCTATCTCCGTGCTCATCTCATTTATCATTAATTAATTTTGCATGGTCCATGAGTGTTTAATTAATTAATCATCTTTATCATATCATATTCAGAATAATTGTTTCCCGACCTATGATCATATGTATTACCCCGAGTCATATAGTCATATGCTAAAGTAAATCACTTTGGGGGTAGCTAATCCCTAAAGGAGACTTATAGCACCTGGAGACCATGACTAGCCATACATCACATAGTAGATACTCATGAATTGATACAAGACCAACATTGATACAACACAAGACCATATCCATTTAAGGAGAACCATCTCATAGGGTACTGTCTATGATAATAATTTGACTTGATATGACACAAGTCTACAAAATTGATAAAACACAAGTCTGTAGTCTTGATACAACACGAGAATCCTGAACATAATACAACATAAGTTCATGATATTAATACAACATAATATCATAGTAGAAAGATCTCTCATACCCTCACCAGTCTATGTTGATACAAAAAAATATCTTAACTTAATACAACATAAGTTGATGAACTTAATACAACGTAAGTTCCATACTTGATACAACACAAGTCTCATGAAGTGGTTGCTGAACTTAATACAACATAAGTCCCGAACTTGATACAACACAAGTCTCATGGAGAATGAATCCTGATGATGTACATTTAACAAACACTTGCCATGATTAGAACTAAGAGTGATCTTTTTCTAATTCTAGATAAGATTCTGTCATCTTTAATACTTCCAATTTTAGTAAGATCACATTTCCTTCCTTTCTCCGATTTAGACTGTTTTTCCAGTTTTAAAGTGGAAAAGGTAAAATCTAGTCACATGAAAACTACCTTATTTTTTCCAAACACCTTCTCCATATTTTTATCTCTCAAAAGCATGATTTTATTTACTTTCCATCACTCATTAGTTGACATACCTTATTCAGATAATTTGCAACCTCCTTGACTAATTTGGAAAGTGTTTTATGCACCTAGATTTTTTTTTGATTTAAAGTAAGCCTTCTTTTTGTGAGGATTTGAATTTATTTTTAAGGATCTTGAATTCTTGATGTAATTATATATTTGGAAAGCCATACTATTTCCAAGATTGGATGGTTTACACTTATTCAATTCAAGTTAGTGTTATGCACCAATTCAATCTCCATTTTTTAGTGAAATCTATGAATATTGTTTAGCAATTTTTCTGAGTTCAATTGTGCTAAGATTGGGATTAATTTTCACAATTATTCCATGGAGTCTTCATATTACTTGTTATTTTCTTTGTTTGAGTCATCATCTTCAACTGCATGTTCATGGAACTTCGTACTTCCCTTATTGAATTGTTCTGATTTGAGTGGACAATTTTTCGCAATGTGTCCCATCTTGAGACATATGGCACATTCAAAATATGAGAAGTCTCTTTTGGGTATTGAGTTTCTTCAAAACTTTTTATTTCTTCTGGGATATTGATCACGATCCTTTATATTTTTTGATCCTTTATTTGCATGAGTTTCCAAGGCTTGACCTTCATCATCATTTAAATTTTCTTCTCTGTTGGCTATTCTTCCTTCTTCCTGTACACATTCTTCCAAAAGTCTGCTGAAATTGGTGAGATTTATTCTAGCACATATACCTCTAATGAAATATTCCCAATCCCTTGGGAGATACCATTCAAGGTGGTAATTGTTATAGCTGATTTCACCACTCCAGGTGAATCACAATTTGTATGGCCTTCCCCTGTCCCGTTGCAAACACCTTAGACCCCATGGACCATTTTTTGTCCTTTGATGTTTCCTTGACCATCCCTAAAAACATGTGAAAAATGATACACGTGACTCTTAAACCTATAAGTGCGTATATACGCGGGTTTAACCACGAAAACCGCGTACATCAGGATGTGTACAAAATCCAAATCCTTTTGGAGTTTTCCTTGACATGGATCCGACTCATTTGACTCTTGGCCTTCCCTATGCCTTGAGATCGCTCGGATTCGACCTTTCATTACCCCTTTGAAAATATATATAAGGAACCCCTTGGTACATTGAAGGCATAAGAGAGAATTGAGAGCAAAGAAACTATAGTCCATTGTTGCTGAAACTTGTGCTTGAGTTTGCATCCCTTTGTCCCTTGGAGCACTTTCGTGTTCTTCCCAATCTTGCCTTTTGCTTTTGAGCTTGCTATCGAGAGATGGAGGATTGAAGTGGTGGAGGCCCAAGTGGGGGATTCAGTTTCTCCAGTTCATAGACGTGCCGTCAGAGGTTGTATCTTGTAATCTCTGATTTATATTAATAGAAATATCTTTTCCTGTCCAATAATGTGTGTTTGAATGAATATTTTATCCATTGGATTATGTCAAATGCTTATACATTATTGATTATATATGCTAGAATAGATCTAACACCATGATATATAGAATGCTTGTATTGTTTACTTGTTGTTGAGGAAGTAATCTATCAATTCAAGCTGAAGTTGGAAAGCTCAATGGGGATCTACTTCAACCGTCCAGAATAAGGTACGAGGTCTGATCCTTTAGTGTTAGACATTTAATTTCTATTGCATATTGGAAAGGATTTATTTCTGGAGTCAAGCTATCTGTTGTGGTACCCCAAGCCATAGGAATTTCTCTCCGTAACAGAATTGACGACTCCACTGGGAAGTTCCTAGTAGTTGTCCTTTGGGGATTGTTTTATTGGCATTCAATGAATTTAAATTGCTCTTTCTCTCTTGTTTCTGTGTCGGGTATGGGGGCATGTATGCCTAGTAGTGTCTGATTGGTGTGAAGTTTGTCTCAGCTTGTATGTTTCCCTTGATTTTATGCACCTTTCTTCCTGTACGCGAGTTTTTAACTCACAGTCGCGTATACACGCGGGTTTACTACGAACAGTCATGTATGCCCTTGATTTTGACTTTTTGTGGGAGTTAATTGGTTGCTAGGTGAATTTTGATATTTCCCGAGTCTCCTTTGGCACTGTCTGATTCTGTTTATACCTTTGTTTCTGACCAGAAACATTTTTTTTAGGCTAAATTTTTTTTTAAGAAGGTTCTTGTCATGGCATTTTTGATTTTTTGTTTGAGATTAGTGCATTAGAGTTCTTTTACCTTAATGCTTTGCTCGAGTGCTGTTTGTGTGTGCTTGCAGAGTCTAGGGGTCGTAGAATCATTATTTTTCTTTTTGCATCTCATTTTATTTAAAAAAATCTAAAAACATTTGCTTATCATCATGCATTGCATTTTGCATTTTTGCATTGTACTTGCACTAGATTTGCTTTGGAGTACTAGTTAGGACTTCGTATAGGAAATCTTGCATTCATCATTTGAAGAAAAATTGTGCATTTCACGTAGTAGCATACCCTGTTTTCATGGACACAATGCATTTGCATTGATTGTTAGGTGTGCATTTTACTTCGTGTTGCGTCATAACACCATTAGGTGCAAGGTCATATCCCTATTTTGAGTAATAAAGCCAATCAAAATCAACGCTAAATTAAAATGAATTACACTCTTTTCTTTTCTAGGGTGCACCAACAAGATTAGGTTTTAGGATTTTGGAATAGTTCATTGTAAGTAAATTCTCCAAGATCACTAAACAACAACATGTATGTGTCTGTCTAGGTGAGTGTGTGAAATCCTTGGTATAACCAGTGTTTCTCAGGATCCTCCTCTCAAAAGGAAGTTAATCATGAAGTAGTGTGAGCGGTTATTGATTGGGATGACCCCTAGTCATAACTGAGTAGCACCGGAGATATTTCTAGGATTGTATTCGTATTTGGGGGCTCTTTCGAGAGTTTCAGGCTTTGCTACATTACCCATACGGTCAATCCTGCCTGCGACTGTCCACCTGAGCATTGATTATATTGAGGTGACCTTAGTGGCCTTACCTAGGATATCGAGGGGGTACTTTGTAGGGGTTATTCTGCGGGTGTCCTGGCCAGGTTGGGGTTAGAAAGCATAGTCACTTTACGCGTTGAAGCTGAGGGCCAAAATAATTGGTTATGTACCTCTGCTTATTGTGTATGGGAGTCTCAAGCCTCTCCTAGGAGAGACATACCTGCTTCATTTGGGAGCTCATTTATCCAGCCCTTGTTTGCTTGCATTTGGCTTTAGATTTTATTAGTGATTACTCTATGCATGATAGTTGGCCTAGGGTTTACGTAAATAGAGAGTCTTTTCTATTTTTTTTGAGTCATTGTGGATTCGGGTGCAGCTCCTCGCCGTTCTCGTTGTTTAGCAGGACTTCCGCCTTCTACTTCCCCTCCTCCTTTGGGAGAGAGACATAGACAGTCCAGGCAGACTATTTCGCACATTGATTCACACACCATGGGAGACCATTTAGAAGGTATTTCTGAACCACCTTCTCCCATTCGTGTAGACAATGCGGAGTTTACTCCTACTTACGATCCTTCACCCGACTTGGCTGAGTTAGGTCCTGTGATTTCTGAGATAGGAACCATGCACGATAGACCTACTCACTCTAGGGTTGATTCCCCATTGACACGTTATCGGTACGGAATGTCGGAGGACGCCGAGACTCATTTTGAACCCACCAGCACTAGCTATGGTAGTTATGGTATGTCTAGTTTTCCTACACATGATTTGGCATTTCATGTCGAATCCGACTTTGAGCCTAACACTATGCCTGGGGGAACTCTCATTCCTTACCATGCGAAGAAGTTTGGGAGCACTAGTCACATTGCACCTTCCATCATAGTGGTGGAAGTTACATCACATATCCCTCCTAGGTCTAGGGTTAGCAATCCGATTAGGATACCAGATTCGAGACGAGTGACGATAGGCAATAGCACGTACATTATTACTCAGATTCCTTCATCCTCGGTCCCTAGTTCTTCAAATGTTCATCCTCCACCTTATTCGCGTGGTCCTTTGAGCCGGTACATGGCTACGAGTCAGGTCCATACTGCGGTTACTAGACCGATTATGTCTCAAGTTTACATACCGCCCGTTACTTCGGGAGGTTATGTTCATACTTGTAGAGGTCATGTTACTATTTCCAAGGCGTATATCCCTACTTTCGGTATGTATATTCCTACTTCTGGAGCGTATCTTCCTACCTACAGAGTGTCTCATGGGGGATCGCATGTGATGACTTATGGACCCTATTATGGGACGCAGTATGGACAAGGTTCTTCACCTTATGGGGGTGGGTATCAAAAACCTGCTTACTCTTCTAATTACGGCTTTGTAGCTCCTACTAGTCAAGGTCCACCACACTATGGTGCTTCCACACCACCCTATATGGGTCATACGGGAGGAGGGCACTATGGCCAAGGCCATGGTGGTAATCAGACCTATATGAATCAAGGAGCGACCCATCGACCTCATCATCCTAGGCTCCCTTTCCTCACGATGCTCAATCTTCCTGACTTGTAGAGATTGACGAACGATCTTGTAGCTCATGACCCGGCTTGGCTGGTTGTCCCTACCAAGCTTCCTTCGGACATACCTAAGTTCGAGGGAAAACCGGGAGAGGATCTGAGTGAACACGTTACTACGTTTCACCTATGGTGCTCTTTGAATTCCTTACATCAGGACTCAATCCATTTGAGACTATTTCAATGCACCCTTACAGGGCCTGCCGCGAAATGGTATATAGAGTTACCTAGGGGCACTTTCGATTTGTTCGACGACCTTGCGATGACTTTTCTTAATCAGTTCCAGCTACCAGTGCATTATGATGTTGGTACTGAACTCTTGTCGACATTTCGACAAGATAAAGCCACACATATCTCTGATCATATTCAAGAGTGGCGTAGACGGAAGAGTTTAATTAAAGCCTTTATACCTCTGGAGTTCCTCCTCGAGTGGTTCCTCAAGTCGTTATTGCCGTATATACTGAAGGATGTTTCTACATCCGAAGTGTAGAATGAGGAACAAGTGATTTTTAGGGAACAGGAACTGGACTTGATCTATGCTTAGTCTAGTTTGTTATATGAGATTATTCCCAATGCTCTGCATTCCAGTTTCGACCCCAAAGTCAAACCTGGACCACATGCTGATGGCATTATGGGTTGTGCAAGTGCGAAACCAGCAAATTCGGTTGCATTACAAGTTAGTTAATTGTCAATCAACCAATCTGCTTCAGGACAAGCTACGGCTTTGTCTGAACCCGCCCAAATGACGAGCGTACTTTCTGTGCAATTTTCGGACCAGAAGGGTAACCAACAGCCCGGATGGAATCAAGGAGCTATTTATGCTGTGCAGAGCTTACGTCACTACATTTTACTGAGGACCACCGTGGTAGTGGCGGATGTGAATCCGTTCCAATATGTTTTATCCCGATGGATCATTGGGGGAAAATTTAACAAATGGATAGTCATTCTTCAAGAGTTTGACTTGGATTTCCAATCCGCTAAGTCTAAGAAGTCCTTAGTTTTTGCTGAACTTATAGCAGAATTTACTACTGAAGAAGATGTAGTGGTTGAGGATGACTCATTCCCAGATGAGCACATCTTCTTGATAGCCACCTCTGATCCTTGGTATGGAGATATTCTTATATATCTCCAGACTTTGAAGTACCCTGCAGCTTCCTCAAGGGAGGAATGATGTAAATTACGCCTTCATGCCAAGAACTACCTCATTATAGGAGATACATTATATCGATGAGGGGTAGATTCCGTGTTGCATCGTTGCCTTACCTATGAGAAAGCAGAAATTGTCCTAAATGATTCTCATAATGGAGCCTGTGGGGGTCATTTATCTAGGTTAGCAATAGCCCAGAATATATTGCGTGCCGGTTATTTCTGGTCCACGATCTTTAAATATTGTGTGGAAGCAGTGAAGCGCTGTCATCCGTGTCAGCTTTACACCAGGAAAATGTGGTCACATCCTGCTCCGTTATTTCCCATTGTCTCAGTAGGCCCCTTCATGAAATGGGGGATTGATTACGTGACATGCAACCTAGCCTCGGCTGGGGGGAATAAATACATCATTGTCGCTGTTGACTATTTTACGAAATGGGTGGAGGCAATTCCTACTTTTAAAGCCGATGGGGAAACAACAACTTTCTTTGTATTCAATCAGATTATAGCATGGTTTGGTATCCCCAAAGTGATTGTCATTGACCATGGCAGTTATTTTCAAAATGACATGATGATGGAACTGACTACCATGCTCGGATTCATACAAGAACATTCTTCTCCATATTATCTACAAGCAAATGGTCAGGTTGAGGCTGTCAACAAAATTTTAAAAACTATCCTTAAATGTACAATTGATGAATCCCACTCTAACTGGAACATCATGTTATATCCTTCTCTTTGGACCTACCGAACTAACGTAAAGACTGCTATGGGTTTTTCCCCTTTCCAACTCGTCCATGGAGTGGAAATAGTTACTCCGATTGAATGTGAAATCCCGTCTCTAAAGATAGCCATTCACGTGTTACCTGATACGACTGATCTTGAGGAACATCTGGTACATTTAGAACACCTTGATGAACAGCGTAGAGATGCACTGACTGCTAATCAGGCTCATAAAAATAGGGTCAAAACTCAGTATGATAAATCAGTCAAACCTAGGGTTTTCTCTAAAGGGGAACTTGTCTTGCTTTGGGACCAAGATAAAGAACCTCTGGGGGCAGGAAAATTCAAAGCTATGTGGTTAGGACCCTATGTTGTGTCGAAAGTCTTGAGTAAGGGCGCATATGAGTTAGTGGATTTTGATGGGAATAAGCTGCCTGAGCCTAGAAACGGGCTCTACCTGAGGAAGTACTACGCTTAAGGCTTAGCACTTTTTCTTGTAATTTTATTGTATGTATTTTTTTATGTACATTAGGTTTTTAGTTTTGTTTTTTATACTATCTGTTGGTTGTTGCAGATTTCTTTTGAACGGTATATAGGGTTCGCTGATGGCACCAACCGTCACACTTGTAACCTAGCTTCGGTAGCATGGGTTATTTATTCTCCCTCAGGATAGCTTGTTTCCACGAGAGGTGCTTGTTTAGGTCCTGCTTCTAATAATGTTGCTGAGTATAGGGCTGTAATTGAGCTCCTATGGGATGCTTTGTCATGTGGCATCACCCAGCTTGAG
This sequence comes from Pseudotsuga menziesii, assembly GCA_001517045.1. Taxonomy (NCBI): domain Eukaryota; kingdom Viridiplantae; phylum Streptophyta; class Pinopsida; order Pinales; family Pinaceae; genus Pseudotsuga; species Pseudotsuga menziesii. The sequence goes on along the minus strand of LPNX011172613.1, from coordinate 215,050 downwards.
GTCCGTTTGGACTCTCAGTTGGTGGTTTCCCAGCTCAATCGAGTTTATCAGGTACGAAATCCTATTTTATTACGTCAGTTCATGCAAATTCGTTTATTGGAAATATATTTTGAGGTTATTACTTTCAATCATATTCCACGAAATCAGAATTCATTGACTGATGCATATGCTAATTAAATTTTAGATTGGCATCTCACACACATTTTATAAAGATATACAGCAAACATATGAAAAACATTTGTACATAAACTGACAACAAACACCAATATATATATATATATATATGTAAAATATCTGTCCATAGATAGGTCAAGTCTGATCCTCAGATCCCGTCATTTACAAAATGTACAAAAATGTGGATCATAGTCCATCAAAATGTCCTAGACCTAAGCTGGACTTCCCTGGTCACTAGGACCACTTTGGTCCCCATGAGCTCTATGCACTCTGGCTTCCTCAGCCTCCTCGGCTTCAGCAGCCTCCACCACCTCTACATATACGAGCACTGCTCTAACTACTCGTCTGAAAAGACGTAGCCAAACTGGTGGAACTCCAACTACGAATTCCTGCATGGCAGTAGGGATATGCTCTATCCGTAAGGTAGGTACTCGTTGGGTCAGCCTGGCCAGCTTCCCCTCTAGAACCCTGATCAATCCTGGATCCTCACCTATGACAGGATGAACAAACATGCGAGGGTGCCCTTCAGGGTGGACCGGTCCAATATCTGCATTTTGACACATGAATAGGATTAATACTTGTACATATGTATATATTTATCATTTGAAAATTCCTAAAAATTTGAAAAATGATAAAAATTAAAAATTACTTACCTAGCTCTCCACATGCTCCTCTTGGAGGGAGGACAAGGTCGGGGTCACCTCGAAAGTCCATCCTGGCATATGGAAACTGCTCCAGTGCCGGTAGCTGTCATTCCCACCAGGTATAGAAATCATCATCATATACGATGTGTACTGTGTCTCCTCCTCCTTGATGGAGGAAGACATCTCCCCACCTACTCAGCCTCGGCTGACGTGGAGATCTGACCAGTAGAGGTATAGCAGCACTCAATGCTGGCACTCTCTCTCGAAGAAGGCTACTAATATTCTTGCATAGCCAAAATTTTTCCGCCTTCCTCTCTTACAATCAGATAGTTTCCTCTTCATGATAGGGACAACTCCCGAGCACCACGAAAACAGTCAACTGCCAGCCTCATTTGGTTGCTTGTGGCCAAATGTAAAGAGGAGGATCCCAATATCCTCACGATGGTGCTAGCAAGTACATGTAGAGTAAAGTCTCAGATATGTACAATTGGAACGTAGGTCCCTCTCTTTTGAGTACCCGGTGTGCAAAAAACATCTATATAGTTTTGGACACTTAAGGGGTCACTGCCCCTGCTAGTGCCCTCTAAGTTCACCGGTGCCCCTCGTCATGACAGCCCAGTAATGAAATATATGTCTTTAGTGGTAATATCCAAGGTTTCACCCTGTAGATTGAACATCCCCAGGTCATGATCCCAATAATTTACCATGAACTCCAGTATGCGGACATTGGCCCGCATGGGTGATGTGCAAAAGAATTTCAGTAGCCCATTGGTTCGCAATGCTTGTATTGTGGGCGCACTTTGGAGTGCTACTTGGTCCATTATTTCGTGCTCCCTTTCCCTCCATTCCAGAACCATATTTTACCTAGCAAAAACAAGTAATTCGAATCAGTATTTCCATTTCAAAATTCATAAAATTTTGACTATTATTAGCCCTTTTTCCTCCACGCAGTACACGTGACTGTCTAGTTAGACATGTCGCGTACTGTACGCGACTGTATAATTAGGCAACTCGCGTATAGAATGCATGTACGTGAATTTTCGTATAGGCAACCTGCGTATGCACCGTGCTACAGTTCAGGATGCTTTTAAATATGGAATTCAAACTCAAACTTGATATTTGCTTGGATCAAAATGAAGAGCTCAGGGTGTAGCCTTACCTGCAACTGGCAGATTTCGATTTCGTTGGTTCAATTGTCCACAATGATTGAACATAGGTAGACGGTAAAACTTGCTTTTTATGGCTCAAAATTTCAAATGGTGAGTTTGTTTTGATTTTTCAACTATTTATAGAAATTATATTTCTTAAAGTGGGTCTTTTTCTATAGTTTGAAATATCAATCAACTAATACCATATTTCTTTATGCTTTGGAACAGGTTTGTCACTATTACAAGGTGTTTTTGCTCCTATAGGGTGGTTTTGTAATTTCCAATACATTTTGGCATCTTTATTCAATCCACATTAACCTTAGCATTCAACATTTTTCCATGGACTATGGTATTCTAAGCCATTAGTCCCCCGTTTTTACCATTGTTCTTTCGTGGCTAGGACCCTTTTTTTTTCATGAGTATCCTTCTTATCAGCCTATGTTGTCCTTTGGTACTCATGCTGCAACTGTTTCAGGTTTAGGGGTATCCTCTTAGCTATTTTTCATGCCAAATAGAGCTTCTTTTGAATCTCTTTTTACAAGCTATCCCTTTATAGGACTCCCCTCCCTTATGGAGTTTCTTTAGGCCCAGGTCTGACTCCTTCAAAACAGACTTGACTGCCGAGTTAACTCGTCCGTTCAAGCTTGTTAAGAATATGTGAACGGGCATCCACATTGGCGGTAGGTTATCTCTTTCTTGGACCATGCGGAATAATACGAGAAAGGATCGCTCTCTTTTCTTTTGAATTGAGAAGAGTATTCTCAGGTATAGGTTTATCACTTTTCTGGGCCTGAAGGACTAAATTTACGGAAAAGGAACACCCGGTTTGAGCTTAGTTTTCTCTTTTTCATGCTCTGGACCTAAACATGAAAAAGATTCCGAGTGTACTTTGTGTCTTTTTCATGCTCGTTAAACACTTAAGAACAAAGCGACGAGTTTATTGTTGTAAGCCCCATTTCTCGTAACGAAATGGATATTTCTGAGTGATCTTGCTTTCCTTCACACTCGTAAAACTCAAGCTATTTTATGCTGTTTTGGAAGGAGGGTTGGGTAGGTGGTAATTTAACCTTTTTCGGACCTCCTTGACTAAGTACGAAAAAGGTTCACCTTTTCTTCTTCAGAAGTTAAGAGAGTTCTTCTGTGGTGTGTTTTATACTTTTTTGGCCTCAGGAGACTAAATTGGACGAAAAAGGACCCCCCTGGAGTCTTCTTTGGAGTTTTCAGACTCTCTAAATGTGAAAACACCAACTGAGCATGTACTAGTTCGGGCTCATTAAATCCATGAATCAGTGACACTATCAAGCATTATTTTCCCGTCTCTTCAAGCTTGTTAAAAAATGAAGAGGGATCCGAGTTAACTTTCCTGGACTCGTTAAAATTTAACAGGGAAGGTAAGGAAGAAGTTTTCTCTTGTTTTCAGTAACGGCAGCATGTCCTCCTTGAACATAGCACTCTTTGTTTTTTCTGATATCCATGTTTCAGTGTCCACTTTTGTTCAGCTATTACTTTGAGTTTATTAATCCTCCTCTTGTCCATTATACCTGGGGAATCTGATCATGTCTCCTACATGATAGATAGGTCTAGTTGTTCTATCTATAAGTTATATGATGCCTTGGTTCATCTCTGTGTTGTGCTCATTGTTCAAGGACTTTACCCAATGTCTGATCTATAGCCTGATCCCATCATTGTTATATTTGTTATCTATTGTGTCTCCCTTCTTTTGCTAGTTCCTAGTCACTCTTGTGATCTATTGGAGGATATATTGCCTTCCTTATCATAGCCTGGTTCTGTTTCAGTACTTCCTGATGACGATGACCTAGAGTTTTGACGATCGTACCTTAGGATTCACTTTCATCATTGGTGAATTCCTTTGCTTCAGTTGTCAATTATTCCCTATTGATTGACAAACTGTTGAATCCTTTCCATGTTCGACTTCAGCTTACCCTTATTCACATGGCTTGGATTGTACTGGTTCTTTGGGATCCTTTATGAAGACCTTAGTTCCTCACCTATGGACTAAGTTGCGCAAGATTATGTTCTATTCATATAAACAACTTCCAGATCTTTGAAGACTCATCATTATTGTATATTGTGGATTCAATCCACCTTTGTAATATACGTGGTTTTATACCCGTATCATATGATGTACTCAGATATTGTAAAGGAGCTAGTGTTCCAATAAATTGAACATAGCATCCTCAGATGTAACTTTGTATATGACATTACTATGTATTTCTTTCAGGTACTCTCTCTGCTCCATTGGATTTTTGAGTTCTCCAAAGCTAAAGATTATAATGTATTTCAGCCATCGTTTCCCTCTGACCTCACACATTAGGGGGCATCTGTTATCCACCTGAATGGCACCTCTCCGTCTGAGTGCTGACATCCCTCATGTTGGTACACAAAAGGACATTTATGGATTGAGGGTTTCCCAAAACACTATAGATGGGATTATTATGAACTACATTCATCATCCATCTAGTTGGTTATTTTTACCCTTTAGCTATGTCAATTCATGTACGCGACTCTCTCTATATGCAACTCGCATGTTGTACGCGAGTCTCGGTTGTTGCATGTCTCGTACAGATGTATACGCGGGTTACCCTTAGAGAAACTCGCGGGTCATACGCGAGTTGCCAGTATTGATACCCATGTACATCTACCTTTGGAATTAAAAATAAAAACACGTGATTACTTGAGATTAGTTAAGCATTTAACCTTAATCTCCTTAACTGTCTCAACCTCCTCAACCTTCGAAACTGCCTTATTTCACCTAGTATAAATACAGGCCTTGGGGAGGGTGTTAATCACATACTTGGAGAGCAAAGTTATGCTGGTGGAGTTTATACAGAAGTATTTGGAGCAGTGGAACTCAGAATCCTTTGGTTGCAGAGGAGTCCTTGTCTCAGGCGTTGGGTTGTAATCTGAACTCTGTCATTATTGTTAATAAAGAGAATCCTTCTTCCATATGTGTCTTGAATGTATCTCATGTATTGTGGTTTGATAAATACTTATGTTTCAGCATTATGTATATGATTTATCTAACCTGGTTATATATATGTATCATCTTGTATTTGGAATATTGACTCTTGATAGGTGAAGGAGAAGCATCCCTGAAGACTTTGGAGGAGAAGCAGAGCAGAAGAGGAAAATCTAGGATCAACCGTCGTGTATCGGGTGAGTCTTTCCCATCCTCCTATTTCCTTTACTACACTCTAGAGTCGATTTTTTGCAAGTTTCTTGAGTATGTTGGTAACCCTAGACCTTCGGTTATAAGGTGTTTATTCCTATACAACAATAATCGTAAGGGTGGGAATAAGAATGAGAATGCTAATAGTAATGAAAAGAACAACCGAAATGTTGGGGTGGACAAGCAAGCTAAACGTAAGGTTAAGTTCCCTTGCAAGTTATGTAAGGACGATCACCTCACTTACTTGTGCCCTTGGATTGAGGAAGCTTCGAGATTCTTGGCACCGGGCCTAGCTGTACTAACTAATCCTTTACCACATAATCAAAATATGAACTCGAATTCCCATGACCAGTCTAGTGATGATCATGATCCACCGGAGGGTAGTGGTCGTGGGTGCATTAACATGGTCCATTCTGCGAAAGTTGTGACCCATACGAAAGATTATGGTTCATCACAACCCAGCCCAGGCAAAGAGCCTGATCCACCAGGGTCCCCTTTGCGTATTGAGAAACCTGTGGATAAACCTGAAGCTACACCTCGCATTCCTAGGGGAGTCCTTAAGCATTCAGGGCATAATACAAATGCCCGAGCCGCCCATAACTATTCAGTTGTCGAGGATTTGGGCCACACTCCTTGTGCAATGTCTGCATTGGAAGTGCTTCAGAGTTGTCTGTCGCAAAGGAAGGCGTTGCTTTCTGCCCTTGGTGTGAATGATGATGATTCTTCCTCTGTGATCAAATTTGAAACCACAGGACTTCAGCCTCGCTTTCCCTACTATGTGTCTCTTTTGATTCATGTAGAATGTCTTAATATGATCGTCAAGCACACTATGATTGACGAGGGCGCTGCTAATTCTGTGATGTATTTATCCTGTTGGAAGGGTCTAGGTTCTCCTGAGCTGTCTAAATCAGCGACCATGTTAACTGTGTTCGATGGGAGATATTTTAGGCCGCACGGCATCCTTCCTTCCCTTAAAGTCCATTTGGGAGGGAAGACCACTACGATAGAGGTCGAGGTGGTTGATGTGCCCCTTGACTACAATCTCTTGCTGGGTAGGAATTGGATGTATAGTATGCAAGCTGTTGCTTCTTCCTTGTTCCGCGTTGTATTCTTTCCACATAATGGGAAGATCGTAACGATTGATCAAATGACATTCAAGAATCCGTCTGTTACCGCATTTTAGGGCGGTTCTTAGTCAGAGAGTTGGTAGTCATATGGTTCCATTAAGCTCTCCTGGTCCAATGGATGATGGAAACATGGTGAACATATCTTCAACAATTCATATCAACATCTCTCGCAATCTTGGCACGATAGAGAATGTCTATATTGGGGTGGAATGTTCCAATGCTGAGATTCTTGAATACACCGAGCTATTTAAGGAATTCCGTGATATTTTTGCTTGGTCTTACGACGAGATGCGAGGTATTGACCCTCATATTGTCGAGCATGAGATTAAGAATTACCCCAACGCTAAGCTTGTTCGACAACATTTATGTGCGGTGAATCCTAGGAAAGCACCCATGATTAAGGCAGAGATAGAGAAGTTGTTGAAAGCCGGTTTCATCTATCCCGTTCCCTTGACGGAGTGGGTTTCAAACCCTGTTCTGGTGGATAAGAAGCAGGGAGCGGTCCGCATATGTACTGATTTCTGTGATTTGAATCGTGCCTGTCCTAAGGACAATTTCCCCACACCATTTATTGATCAGATTTTGGATGAGTGTGTGGGTAGCGAGGTGTTCTCCTTCATGCACGGCTTTTCTGAATATAATCAGATACAGATTAAACTTGAGGACCAACATAAGACTGCATTTATTTGTCCTTGGGGAACGTTTGCATATTAGAAAATGCCTTTCGGCCTTAAAAACACCAGAGCTACATTTCAGCGGGTAATGACCTTGATCTTCCATGATCTCAAGTCAATTATCGAAGTATTTTTTGATGACCTTGCTGCTCATTCTCAGATGAGAATGCGTCATCCCTATCACTTGAGATTGGTATTCGAAAGATGCCGGCACTATTCAGTTAGATTAAATCCTCATAAGTGCATATTTTGTGTGAAGTCAGGGCATTTGTTAGGATTCATCATTTCTAAAGAGGGTATAAGAGTTGACCCTTTGAAGGTTGAGGAAATACTTCAGTTGTCTCCCTTGAAGAATATTCATCATCTTCAGTGTTTGCAAGGCATGGCAAACTTCTTACAAAGATTTGTTGTCAACTTTGCCAATTTGACTAGAGGCTTCATGCGTCTCTTGAAGAAGGACACCCCCTTTCATTGGGATGAGCGAGCCCAGGAGTCCTTCGATGCACTCAAGCGAGCCCTAGCATCGGCCCCAGTGATTAGTCCCCCGGACTATAGCCGTGATTTTCTATTATATGTGGCCGCGTCATTAGAGACGATTGGTATGGTTTTGGTTTAAGAGGATGAGGAGCTCCAAGAGCATGTCATATATTATTTGAGCTGAAACCTTATTGACACAGAGATTCGTTATTCTCATGTCGAGAAGCTTGCTTTAGCTACCATACATGCAGTTCAGCAGTTGAGACATTATATTCTCTTTCTCCAGACCTTGGTTGTAGCCCATGTCAATCCGTTTCAATTTGTACTCACCTGAAGGATGATTAAGGGAAAATATAATAAATGGATTGTCATTCTGCAAGAATTCGATCTCGAGTTTGTTTCGGAAAAATCGAAGAAGTCTTTAATTTTTGCAGAGCTTATATTGGATTTCCCGAGCGAGGCCGAGGAGTTGGTTTGTGAAGATACGTTTGTCGATGAACACATATTCTTAATCTCAACGTTAGACCCATGGTATGGGGATATCAGAATATATTTACAAACATTGAAAACCCCTACTCACCTCTCGCGAGATGAATGACGACGATTACGTCACGTCTCTAAGAAATACCTCATAGTGGATAATACTTTGTATCACCATGGGGTAGATTCCATTTTACGATGTTGTTTAACTCATGAAGAGGCTGAGGTAGTGCTGAATGATTTCCACAGAGGGGTGTGTGGTGGTCATTTATTTGGGATTTCTACAGCTCAAAAGATTTCAAGAGTGGGTTATTTCTGGTCATCGATATTTAAGGATTGTATTGATGTGGTCAAGAGGTTCCACCCTTGCCAGGTGTTCACATGTAATATGCACTCGAAACCTGCCCCGTTACATCCCATTATCACCGTCGGTCCCTTCACTAAGTGGGGGCTCGATTTTATGGATTGCAACCCAGCTTCAGTTGGGGGGCACCATCATATTATAGTGGCTGTTGATTACTTCATGAAATGGGATGAGGCTATGCCTACAGTAAAATATGACGGTGAGATAGCTTCTCACTTTGTATTCAACCAAATTATTACTCGGTTCGGGATTCCGAAAGAGCTTGTCACTGACCATGGCTTGCACTTTCAGAACCATATGATGGAAGAGTTGGCATCAAAGTTAGGGTATAAGAAAGAGCATTCCTCTTCTTACTATCCTCAAGTGAATGGACAGGTAGATGTAGTGAATAAATCACTCAAATCCATTCTCCAATGAACCATTGCACAAAGAAAGAACAATTGGCACATCATGTTATATCCTGCTTTGTGGGCATATCGAACCACTGTTAAGACTGCCACTGGCTTTTCTCCATATCATCTTGTACATGGAGTGGAGTCGATATTTCCGGTTGAATGTGATATTCCTTCTTTGAAGCTACCTGTAGAACTCTTACCGGACACTTCCCCATTGGAGGAGAATTTGGTTCACCTTGAGCAACTTGATGAGCAGCGTCGGGATGCCTTGGTGGCTCTAGAAGTCAATAAGCGTCGCGTAAAGGTCCAATACGATAAGTCTATTCGTCCAAGAAGGTTTAGTGAAGGAGACTTGGTCCTTTTGTGGGATCAACTAAAATAACCCTTGGAGGTAGGGAAATTTAATCCCATGTGGCGTGGTCCTTACGTGGTTAAGTGTGTGTTAGAGAAGGGTGCGTATGAGTTAGTGGATTACAAAGGAATGACCTTGGCGGAGCCTAGAAATGGGCTCTATCTCAAGAAATACTATACATGATCTTCAGCCAAGGCTCCTTATTGTATATTATTGTACAGCTTTGCATAGTTAGGTATTTTTCTTATCGTGATCAAGTTTGTGATTAGTTTTTCGTTTCTTTTGGCAAATGTCAATGGAATCTTCCACCTACATAGGATTCGCAGATGGTGCAAGCCGTCACACTCAACACTCAGCCTCTGCTGCTTGGGTGATTTATACTCCTATGGGCAGGTATTGTCTTCAGGAGGTGTATGTCTACGACCATCTTCCAATAATGTTGCTAAATACAGTGCCATTATCAAGCTTCTACGCGATGCCATTTTACATGGCATTCTCTCTCTTGAGGTACGTCTTGATTCAGAGTTAGTAGTGTCACAGCTCAATGGTTTGTACCATGTTAGAGATCTGACGTTATTGAGAAGATTCTTATGTGTGAGATTGTTAGAACGACAATTTGACGATATAACATATATACATATTCCAAGAAATAATAATCAAGTTGCTGACTCATATGCTAACTACGTGTTAGATTGGCATTTGTTTCATTCACAATAAATTAATCACAAGCACAATTTTTACACATGTAAATAAATAAACTGATCACCATAAAACTTTTATATATACATCCAAAATGTGATAATACATAGTGTCATGATACAAAATTGGGGCTTTCGAGCCACCAGCATATAATACACGGTAGTACAAAATGTATACACTCCCAGGTGTCTAATCCTGTGGAGGAGGAGGAGGGTTGTGATCATGGAAGGTCACTACGGATCTAGCTAGCCATCGAAATAATCGCACCCATGCATGTGGTACACCCACCACCTACCGCTGCATAGGCTCAGGAAAGTCCTCAACTTGCACCATGGGAACCCTATGTGTCAGTCTCACAAAATTGGTATGAATGCTCTGGAGCATCCACTCTGCATCCACACTCGTGATGTCATCTCCTCTTCCCCTCCGTCTATGATGAGGGAAGCCCTCTGGCCACCGTGGTCCCATATCTGCACACAAATGGTGGATGTCACTATGTATTATCACACAAAATATGTATTTTTGATTCCATATAATCAAGAAAACATTTTTTTTTTAAACTCAAAATTTAAAAAGAAAGGGTCAAGATTCATTACCTATATCGCCAGATGCCGATCCTAGTAGTAGCAACATGTCTGAGTCCCCCCGAAAATCTATCCCTGCATAGGGGTAGTCATCGATGGAAACTATCTGTCATCGCCACCATGGAAAGAAGTCAGCTGAATATGGGTTGGACACCCTACCACCCCCCAGTATCCGCATAGCATCTGCCCAATGCCGTTGGGCCAGATCTCGAACCCCGTGAAGAGGAATGTCCACTCTCGGGCTCAATATTGGAACACGCTCGAAGAAAAACGTTCTCAAAATACTGCTGAACCCAAAGTTCCACTCTTCCTGCCTTACACTCACTGAGCTGATGTTTCATGTTGCTCAGTAGTGTAGTGCTCCAGTCATAGATCGTGGGTCTCATGCACTCCACTGCATAAAACATCAGAGGCCGCGAGGCCTGGTGGAGTGATGCCAAGCCTGCTATCCTACCCAATGTCAATAGTATGGCCTTTAGGCCTAGCACCTATATAGCATTAGTAGGAACCTGACTCCCCACCTTCTCTGTGTTTAGATAGTAGTACACCACAATGTGCTTATCGATAGTCAGGCCACCTCTTGGCCCACCACGAGAACAAAGGTTCACCACTTCCCCTCATCTAGAAAGCCCAGTAATGAAGTATATGTCCTCCACCTCTATGGTGAGGGACATCCCATCTATATTGAAGGACTCCGAGTCTAGATCCCAGTAATCCACCAGCATCTGTAATAGTCTTGGTTTGGCCCTCAAACCACCAAGACACCAAAACTTGTAGAGTCCGCATACACATAGAGCTTGTTGAGCCATTAGATCGACCCTTACTACTTCCTCTACCTAGACCATGTTCACGCTCTCTCCACTCTAGGACCATCCCGCACAAGAAATTGCAAATTTTCCCATTAGATTATTGAAAAAACCTTATGCGCAGCCTCATACGTGACTGTTTTCAAAACAACCGTGTATGTACGTGGGTATGAGGGCATTTTCCGTGTATATCCAGCCCTATACATGGAAAAAACCTTGACTGCCACGTGGGCCGCAATGCCCATTTTAGGTTGGCCTAGAAAGCTTAATTAACCATGGAATTTCATAAAAAATGCATCAAAATGAAAGAGAAGAGCATGGGTAAATACCTGGAAGAAACGATAGTGGATTCCGCTAGCTGGATCTCCTGGAATTCACTGTTGAAAATTAGAGCTCAAATGGGTTAAAGTTTCAAATGTTTTATAATATTTTGAATTGTTTACTATTTATAGAAAATTTTCAAATATTTGAAAATTTTTACCCCCTTTCCTATAGTTTTGACATTTTCTAACCATTTTGGATCGTTTTTGACATAATTCATGATGTAGAGGACCTTTTTCGGTGCCATTTCAGCTGTTGGATTGAACCGTTCGTGTTGACCTCAGGTATCATGTCTAAACTAGAATATAGGTTAGGTTACATCACTGTTTCATTTTGCATAACCTTATGACCATCTCATCATGACCTTAGGTACGAACCCACTCTATTATGTCACGAAACCTTCTTGCTGCTTTAGAAGTGGCATGATATAAGTGGTAGAGCTTCACCTTACATGGGTACCCTAGTTAGTGCCTTATTTGCATTTGGTGCCCATGCTGACATTTTCTCCTTTAGGGTGTGGGGGTCCATTGTATAGTACCACCATGACATTTTGCAAGAGCCTCATACTCCTCTTGATCTTTTGCTAGCCTATTTCCCTCAAGACTCCCTCATGACAAGTTGTGAATGCATTATCATGAGCTTTTCCTGCCTTATTGAGCTTTATGCCGGCTTCCCTGACATTGTGTTTCAGCCATATAGCCCGAGCTTGTCTCATGTCTAGCCATGCAGAGCCAATTTTTTATATCCTTCGCAGCTTGTTTCCCTTTTTACCGGGAGGGGATTTTCCCCCAAGTGTCGATATCCTACACATGTATCCTTACATTGAGCATAGGTATGTTCCACTGCTTGGAACTAGCTTGTTCTCCCTTATGACACTCGTCTCCTCCTAGTATGTAACTATAAAGCTATTTTATTCTTTTTTCAAGCTTTTTAAATAACTGAAAAAGTCCAAAAAAATAAAAAAACCAAAAAGCTGGACAAGGAAAGATGTTATCTATGGTAGCTGCCGAGTCATGTCACCTTTGAGCATAGCACTATATATCACATCCATTGGTTTGGTTATAGTTTGACTTTAGGAGCTGTACTCATTTATTTGAGTTTATCTCCACCGACTGGTTAAGCTTCCAGTCCCTATGGAGCCTCTGTTAATGCCTCCTGTGTCACAGAGATGTCCTAGTTTGTATATCGAGTCTGTGCTGCGTTTAGTCAGTCACCATATGCCGTTATTCTCTTGTTTGAAGGAAGTTGAAGCCTGAGTCGGCCATTCCTTAGTTATTTTGACTTTGCATGTCAGCCATTCCCGATACAGTTACTGGTTCGTGCACCTTATGATCGAGTCCTTCCACATTATATAGCTTTGCTGAGTACCTCGTGTTGGATGATGGGGGATGCCTTAATTCCCTCCTTCCAGTAGATTTCATCCCATCGACTTCAGATCATTTATTCTGGGATTGGAATCTAGAGTCATTTTGGGTGCCTTGAGACTTGCAGTCATGAGTGGCTAGTTCTCTCACCGTCGACAGTTTTTGGGAATAGATCAATGTCCCCTGATCGATGGATCCTCTCAAGTGTTCAACCTCAACACATTTAGTCACACTTGTTAGTTTGCACTTTAGTACCTTGATTCCCATTTTCATCATCGGTGGGTGATCTCGCATCTATTAATGGTATACATTAATGATCGGTAATCAGACGATGGACTACTATGTTCGACCTCGACACCTCTATTCGCATAGTAGGACATGTACTCGTAGCGGTTTGTGTAGAAGACCTTCCAGATGGGTGGCATCTCTTATATGCTACCTCCTTGATCGTGCCAGTGTTCATGAGATTTCAGCTCTCGTGACTTGTTCCAGTATATGTCAGATATTTCCAGCCACTGTGGAGATCTTGATCTATTATATATCTTCAGCCTTGTGGAGATCATGGTCCTTTGTATATCTTCATCATGGAGATTCTGATCTATGTATATTGTACGTGGTGATGACCACTTATGTGATATCTTGTATCATGCCTATTCATGGCCATTGTACTCTTATGTATCTGGGACTGCTATATGTATTTGTAGTTATGTGCAGAGTTGTATTATTGTACTATGCTGATTGGGTGGCTGGTCTTCCATTTGGGATCCTTCATCACTCCACTTCTGGGATGGAATTATAATGTATTTCGGCCATCGCATGACCCCTCTAACCTCACACATTAGGGGGCATCTGTTATAGCTGATTTCACCACTCCAGGTGAATCACACTTTGTATGGCCTTCTCTTGTCCCGCTGCAGACTCCTTAGACCCCATGGACCATTTTTTGTCCTTTGATGTTTCCTTGAACATCCCTAAAAACATGTGAAAAATGATACATGCAACTTTTAAACCTATAAGCGCGTATATACACGGGTTTGACCATTAAAACCGCGTACATCGGGATGTGTACAAAATCCAAATTCTTTTGGAGTTTTCCTTGACATGGATCCGACTCATTTGACTCCTGGCCTTCCCTATGCCTTGAGATCGCTTGAATTCAACCTTTCATTACCCCTTTGAAAAGCTATATAAGGAACCCCTTGGTACATTGAAGGCATAAGAGAGAATTGAGAGAAAAGAAACTATAGTCCATTGTTGCTGAAACTTGTGCTTGAGTCTGCATCCCTTTGTCCCTTGGAGCACTTTCATGTTCTTCCCAATCTTGCCTTTTTCTTGTGAGCTTGCTATCAAGAGATGGAGGATTGAAGTGGTGGAGGCCCAAGTGGGGGATTCAGTTTCTTTGGTTCACAAACGTGCATTCAGAGGTTGTATCTTGTAATCTCTGATTTATATTAATAGAAATATCTTTTCCTGTCCAATAATGTGTGTTTGAATGAATATTTTATCCATTGGATTATGTCAAATGCTTATACATTATTGATTATATATGCTAGAATAGATCTAACACCATGATATATAGAATGCTTGTATTGTTTACTTGTTGTTGAGGAAGTAATCTATCAATTCAAGATGAAGTTGGAAATATCAATGGGGATCTACTTCAACCATTCAGAATAAGGTACGAGGTCTGATCCTTTAGTGTTAGACATTTAATTTCTATTGCATATTGGAAATGATTGATTTCTGGAGTCAAGCTGTCTGTTGTGGTACCCCAAGCCATAGGAATTTCTCTCCGTAACAGTAATCACAACTTATAATTCCTCCACCATGTCACCAATAGCCGCCAATTTCTCTTTGATCTGAGGCACTCTTGTGAATTATGACTGCATAGTTTCTCCCTTTTGAATCTTCAGTCCCTTGGGTTGATTTCTCAAGGTCATTCTTCTGTTGATGTTCTTTCCTTGAAATAGAATTGTCAGGGCATCAAACATTTCTTTTGGAGTATTCTTTGATGATACTTGAGGATTCAAATGATCCTTGATGGAGCCAAATATGATCCTTTTGGATTTGATAATGCCCTTTTTGTGCTATGGATTTGCTTCATCTCCCTCTAGCTCCTTGACCTCTTTTTTGATGTAGCCTTGTAGATCATGTTATTCAAGGATGAGCATGATTCTGTACTTCCATGCTCTAAAATTTTATGTTCATTCAAGCTATTCATTAAGATTGGTTTTGTTTGTCATCTTCAAGAAATGAGAACCTCAAATGGTAATATAAGAAATAGTACTTACAAATTGGAGGACTACTTCTGGAACCTGTTTCAGGATGACATGGGGTTTGATGGTAAAACCATAATTTTTCAGCTGTGATCATTTGTAGGGATGAATGGAGGAAAATATATGCCTTCCCAAGGTGATCTAGACTATATCTTACTTTTCCTGAATTTGTGGATGGAACCTTGTAAATTATGATGCCCTAGTTTCTCTTGACAGTAGTGACAGGTCAAAAATTGAAAATATTCAGAATTGAACTCTTCCACCATAGAAAGATGCACCCTCCTAGGGAAAGTTGAACTATCCTTCTTTTTCAGATGATTTGACGGGGGATTTTACCGGAATAGAAAACCCTATCTTCTTGGACTACAAGAAAAACAACTACACAATGTCTTCTTTTAGGTTGGATTTGATACCATGTTAGATTTTTAAAATTTTTATGCCCAATAAGAAGAATATCACTGAAAGAATGACAAATGCAAAAACACAAAGAATAAACAAAGATTTATATTGGGAAACCCTCATGGGAAAGAAAACCCATGAAAAATTCCTCGATAGAGAATCCAACCAAGTACAATCTAAGACCAAAAGACTAACATAGACTGGTTCTTCTCCTCCATATGGAGTCCTCTTTCTCTCTCTAGAAAACTTGCTTGAGTTGTGAGGTTTTACAAATGAGGAGGGCACATAATATATTTATACACATCATCTCGGAAGTCTAATAACCCAACATGTCCGACTTCACCTTCCCAACATGGTCGACTTGACTTGGGAGACACAAAAATACCTTTTAGTAATTATGTTGTGGGTACTATTGACCCAAATTACAACAAAGGTTTTACCTAAATACTCTCCATGACCAATTACATCAATATCATCCCTAATAGGAAGAACAACCTCTCCACAAGGGAGGGACAACAATAATATAATATAAAGTACAATATAATATTTTCCACATTTACATTATTTCAACAAGGCAATTGTACATGGATGATTGCACACATGATGTGAGGGAGGAACCTTGTGTGAGGGTTGACCATGAGGCGATTTCAGATTCACAACCGCTTGAGGAGAGAGTTTACATGGAGGATGTGGTCCAACCACTTGCTTTTCACCAGGAGGATCATGAGCTATTTTTATGGGGTAGAGACTTAGTCATGGAAGAGGTAGATGAACATTCTCTTTATGGACCATCTAGTAGAGGAGTATATGTATCAATGGAATTGGTGGATAGATTTTTGACAGGGATGGATACACATTTGGGACAAAACATACTAGTCAATGTTCAGTATTATGAGAAGCAACAAAGGCATCTTTGGTTGTTTTCTGATGCCTACATTATTCATAACAGGACATGGGGGTTTCACCTAAGTCAATTGGGTGAGACAAGTAGCATCATTGTGATCCTTAGTCCTAGTGTGCATATGGCACTGATGAGTTTCATATTTGTTTTAGAGGCTCATAGATATTTGGGCCCAAATTGGAAGTGATGAACTTCCCATTTGGTTGTGGTATTTTGGTATCCTTCAGAAAGGTA
The DNA here is from genome assembly GCA_001517045.1 of Pseudotsuga menziesii. NCBI lineage: Eukaryota > Viridiplantae > Streptophyta > Pinopsida > Pinales > Pinaceae > Pseudotsuga > Pseudotsuga menziesii. Next base: position 198,441 of record LPNX011172613.1, on the reverse strand, counting down.
GATCATTCCAGATGATAGTGATGTTTGGAGGGGTGCAACGAAGTAAGTGGGATCCAAACATTCATAGTAAGTTTTAAACATGTGTAGAGAAGCAAAGCATATCAATTCTTTAAAGCAAAATAAATATTATATCACAACATTCACACATAAAACATAAAGATTTATCCCGGAAAACCTTAATCGGGAAAACTAACAAAACTTGGAGCCACACCTCCTATTTCATAGAATATAATACCATAATGCATTAACCTGGATTAGTAAATAGACCCCAATCCCTTAACCCAGATTAAATTACACATTTTTAGAAAATTCCCCAAAATAGTAAAAAACAACCAAAACATTTGGGCTCGTTGTGATCGCATCGGAAAAAACCTAGAGACCGTTTCTCAATGGAAAAATCCTATTGATATGTTTCCATGAAGGTGCCGACAGATATCATCAGATGTGTCGCTGACATGCACACCTCCCACAAACTCATGCAAAGCATATAACTTATACCCAACATTCTCCCACTCGTTTTTTTTCTTTGCATAGAAATGATTGATGTGCTCATAAATTCATAGGTTCAGGGCATCAATTCTCATAGATTCTCTACACCAAGAGAACTTCTCTATATTGACAGAATTTTTTATTGAGTCTACAACATTTTTCAATGTGTCAAAATTTTCCAGCAACACCTTCTTCTCTTCAACCATATCTCTCACAATGTGGTATTGCACATATGCTTTGTCTTAGCATGATAAGCATGGTTGTTTTCTAGGAATATTTCACTTTGTCTATCACAATATAACCTTATATCTTTCTATACAAACCCAATACATGAACACAATATTTGCAACCATACAAATTCTTTTCTTGCATGAGCAGCTGCCATGTATTCAACTTCTGTAGTTGAGAGTGCAAATACAACTTGTCTCTTGGTCATCCAACTGATAGATCCTCCAAATAGGTTAAACACATACCCACTTGTATATATTCTATGATCAAGATCTCCAACCCATTCTGCATCAATAAATCCATGCAAATTTATTACTCTGTCTGGTCCAGGTCTTCCTTAGAGGCAAATTACATAATTTGTGGTGCCACACAAATATATGAATACCCTCTTTACAACTGTCTAATGCTCCTTTCCTGGTTTTAACATATATCTGCTCAAAACCCCCATTGCATGAGAAATGCATGGTTTGGTACAAACCATTGCATACATAAAACTACCAACTGCATGTTGATGTATTTGTAACTTCGGAATGTATTCACTTGTATATCTTATGTATTGTACCCTGATGTTTATTCCGGAAGTGTTTGTAATGTATTTGAGTCATGTCATGCCCTGATGTTCTGATTGGGATATTCAATAGTGGAAACAAGTCATGTTAATTCATTGTGGGTAACCCTCCTATTGATCAAGGGTTAGAGTCCGCGCAGTTGTGGGGCCCTAGGGTTATTAGAATCTCCTATAGAAGTCATCCCTAGTGAGTTATTATCAAGTTAGGAATTAGTATAAATAGAGAGTGATCCTCTCTATTTATGACACATTCACTCACACTCAGTTGTAGTGCATAACTGAGAGAGAAGAAGTTGCTGGGACAAGAGAGAGAGAGAGACTACTACTGTCGGCAGATCATCTTACTGTTTTGGGGTTTTGCTTTTGGTGCTGATTCTATCTCTGAGGAAGTTGCAGGGTTTATCCTTTTTGGTTTCCCCGAGGAAAAATGTTGTGTTCATTGTCTCTTATGTTTGATTGCTATGCTTGATATTCTCTTAGTTAAATATCCTAAGATAATGCTAGCTTAAATGATAAAAATCTAACATGGTATCAGAGCTAACCTGAGAAGAAGACACTGTGCAGCTGCGAAAACTAGGGATTCCTACTTTTTGGATCTCTCTCCATATATTTTCAGCAAAATAAGGTTGGGATGACTCTCCTCTCTAGGGCGCATCTTTCTGTCGAAGCAGAATCTGATTCTGAGCATTTTCAGTTTTTGACCCGACACTACTGCTGATAATTAGGGCTTTCCACATAAGTGGAATTTTTAAGTGAGCCCAGGCCTGGATTGATGTCCTCCCCAAAATTGAAGTTTAGAGATCAAGATCAAATATTTTAGTTGGACAAAACTCCAGGAAAGTAAAACCCTAATTTGCTCCTGAACCAGCTCTACAAAAATTCAGCTCCAGCTCTAGATCCGACATCTTAACCTGGTAAGATATAAATCTTTTGTATTTCCATTTGAGGTTCTCAGTTAAGAATTGGTCATGGCCAAGAGGATTATTGCTAATTCAATCAAGGATCACCTCATACCACATGTGTCCTCCCTAAAGACACCTAAAACTATGTTTGATGCCTTGACCAAACTATTTGAAGGAAAGAACATAAACTAGAAGATGAGTCTGAGAAACCAACTGAAGAATGTAAAGATCCAGAATGTGGAGACCATCTAGTATTACTTTACAAGGGTCTCTCAGATTAAGGAACAACTGGAAGTAGTAAATGAAGATGTAGAGAATGCAAAAATTGTGATGAGCACCCTAAATGGTCTTCCTAGGGCATGGGAATCTTTCATTCAAGGGATTTGTGCCAGAAAGAAGCTAGTGAAGTTCAACAGACTATGGGAAGAATGCTCAAAAGAAGAATATTGAATAGTAGCTCGAGAAGAAAAGATGGGAAATGAAGATCAATCTCTCATAGTCCACACCAAGAAAACCAGAAGGGACCATCATCACTCCAAAGGTAAGCATTCACACTCTAGAAGAGATATGTCTATTATTAGATGTTACACATGTGATGAGAAAGGTCACATATCCAAATACTATCCTGAAAACAAAGGGAAATATCACAAGAAAAGGGGAAACAAGAGAAGACATAATGCTCATGCTGCAGAGAATGATGAACCTTCCACAAAGAGAATCAGACAAGAAAGTGATGATTCTTCAAGTGATGAAGAATATGTGTTGATTTCTGCTGTCATGGGAACTATCTCACATGGAAGCAATGATTGGCTTATAGACAATGGTTCTTCCAAACATATGACGGGATTCAAAGAATCCTTTGTGAAACTATCTGAACATGAGTCACCTCACAAGGTGAAACTTGTGGATGACTACTGGTATCCAATAAAAGGTAGTGGTGAATCCTCCTATAAGATAGAATCTAGAAAGTCTATGAAGATGAAAGATGTATTGTTTGTACCAGGACTAAAGAAGAACCTTCTCTCCATATCTGCATTGGATGCAAAAGGACTGAATGTTTCTTTTGTAGATGGCCAAGTTATTATGTGGCCAAAGGGAAAGACTATTGATGATGCAGTAGTGATTGGGGAACAAGAAGGAGGTCTATACAAATTGAAGGGCCAACTAGAACAAGTTTGGTTCATGACTCAGTAGAACTAAATGAACTTTGGCATAGAAGGCTTTCACATGTGCATTTTAGGGCACTACCACTTGCAAGCAAAGATGTTGAAGGTCTTCCAGAAATGCAAACAAAACATGAAGGTGTATGCAAAGGATGTGCGAAAGGAAAGAATACGAAGAAGACATTTCCAAGTAGTGAGAGAAAGGAAAAAGGAATCTTGGAGATCCTCCACTCCAATGGATGCGGTCCAATGTAATCTAGCACTCTAAGCGGGTATGTATATTATGTTTCTTTTATTGATGAGTTTTCTAGGAAGACATGGATATAATTTATGAAGAACAAATATGAAGTATTCAACAAGTTTAAGGAATTCAAAACCTTGATCGAGAACCACACAGAAAATAAGATCAAGATTTTTTGATTAGATAATGGCAGAGAATTCACATCAAATGAATTCAAAGAGTTATGCAAAGATTCAGGGATTAAGAGGGAGTTAACCACTCCATATAATCCACAACAGAATGGGGTTGCAGAAAGGAACAATCGAATGGTCATGGAAGCTGCAAGGGCCATGCTTCATGATCAAGATATTCCCACGCATCTATGGGCAGAAGCTGCTAGAACAGTGGTGTATGTACATAACCGTACTCCACATAGAGTACTCGAGAACAAGACACCTGAAGAAGTATTTTCAGGCAAGAAACTAGAAGTCATCCATATCAGAATATTCAGTTGTCTAGTGTACATACACATTACGAAAGAAAAGAGGACAAAGTTAGATCCTTCAAGAGGGAAGGGTATATTTGGGGGTTACTCTGAAAGCTCGAAGGATTACAGAATATACTTCCTAGGATTCAAGAATATAGACATCAGTAGAGATGTGAAATTTGTTGAAGACTCAACTTACAACAAATCCAAAAAGAGACCTACTAAAGAACCTGAAGAAACAGAAGTACCCAGAATTCATGACACAACTGTTACGGAGAGAAATTCCTATGGCTTGGGGTACCACAACAGACAGCTAGACTCCAGAAATCAATCTTTCCCAATATGCAATAGAAATAAAAATATAACACTAAAGGATTGAACCTCGTACCTTATTCCGGACGGTTGTAGTAGATCCTCGTTGAGCTTTCCAATCTTCAGCTTGAATTGTTATAGCACGTCCTCAACAACAAGTAAACAATACAAGCATACTATATTTCATGGTGTTAGATCTATTCTAGCATATATAATCAATAATGTAAAAGCATTTGACATATTCCAATGGAAACAATAATCATTCAAATACACATTACTGGACAGGAAAAGATATTTCTATTAATAAGAATCAGAGATTACAAGTGACAACCTCTGACGGCACGTCTGCGAACCGGAGAAACTGAATCCCCCACTTGGGCCTCCACCACCTCAATCCTCCATCACTTCGATAGCAAGCTTACTAACAAAGGGCAAGCTTGGGAAGAACACAACAGTGCTCCAAGGGACAAAGGGATGCAGACTCAAGCATAAAGTTCTGGCAACAATGGACTATAATTTCGATGCTCTCAATTTTCTCTTATGCTTTCAATGTACCAAGGGGTTCCTTATATAATTTTTCAAAGGGATATTGAAAGGTCGAATCCGTGCGATCTCAAGGCATATGGAAGGCCAGGAGTCATATGAGTCGGATCCAAGTCAAGGAAAACTCCAAAATGTTTTGGACTATGCACACATCCCGATGTACGCGACTATCGAGGGAATACCCGCGTATATACGCGGTTACCGGGGAAAAAGCCGCGTATATCAATATTCTAATGTTTTTGGGGATGATCAAGGTAACATCAAAAGATATAAAGTGGTCCAAAGGGGCTAATGAGTCTGCAGCGGGACAAGGGAAGGCCATACTATGAGTACATGTCCTACACAAACCGCTACGAGTACATGTCCTACTATGCGAATAGAGGTGTCGAGGTCGAACATAGTAGTCCATCGTCTGATTACCGGTCATTGATGTATACCGTTAACAGACGCAAGATCACCCACCGATAATGAAAATGGGAATCAAGGTACTAGAGTGCAAACTAACAAGTGTGAATAAATGTGTTGAGGTCGAACACTTGAGAGGATACATCGATCAGGGGACATTGATGTATTCCCAAAACTGTCGATGGCGAGAGAACCTGCCACTGATGACTGCAAGTCTCAAGGCACTCAAAAATGACTCTAGACTCCAATCCCAGAATAAATGATCTGAAGTCGATGGGATGAAATCCGCTGGAAGGAGGGCATTAAGGCATCCCCCATCATCCAACACGAGGTACTCAGCAAGGCTGTATAATATGGAAGAACTCGATCACAAGGTGCACGAACCAGTAACTGTACCGGGAATGGCCGACATGCAAAGTCAAGATAACTGAGGAATGGCTGACTCAGGTTTCAAATTACTTCGAACAAGAGCATAATGGCATATGGTGACTGAATAAAGGCAGCATAGACTCGATATAAAAACTGGGACATCTCTATGACCCAGGAGGCATCAATAGAGGCTCCATAGGGACTGGAAGCATAACCAGTCGGTGGAGATAAACTCAGATAAATGAGTACAGCTCCTAAATTCAAACTATAACCCAACCAATGGATGTGATATACAGTGCTCTGTTCGAAGGCGACACGACTCGACAGCTGCCAAAGATAATATCTTTTCCCGTCTGGCTTTTTGGTTTTTTAATTTTTTTTTGGTCTTTTTCAGTTATTTGAAAAGCTTGAAAAAAGAATAAACTAGCTTTATAGTTGCAAACTAGGAGGAGACGAGTGTCATCAAGGCAAACAAACTAGTTCCAAGCAGTGGAACATACCTATGCTCAATGCAAGGAAACATGTGTAGGATATTGACACTCGGGGGAAGATCCCCTCCCGGTAAAAGGGTAAGTCAAGTTGCAACGGATATACGAAATGGCTCTGCATGGCTAGACATGAGAGAAGCTCGGGCTATAAGGCTGAAACGAAATCTCAGGGGAGCCGGCATAAAGCTCAATAAGACAGGAAAAGCTCATGAAAATGCATCCACAACTTGATATAAGGGGAGTCCGGGGGGAACATGGCCAGCATAAGATCAAGAGGAGTATTATGCTCTTGCTAAATGTCATGGCAATACTATACAATGGACTCCCACACCCTAAAGGGAGAAAACATCGGCATGGGCACCAAATACAAATAAGGTGCTAACTAGGGTACCCATGTAAGGTGAGGCTCTACCACTCATATCATGCCACTTCTATAGCAGCAAGAAGGTTCCGTGACATAATAGAGTGGGTTCGTACCTAAGGCGAGAGTGACATGGTCATAAGGTCATGTAAAGTGCAAACGGTGGTGAACCTAACTTATATGCCAGTATAGACGTTATACCTGTGAAGGATACAAATGGGTCAATCCAACGGCTCAAACGGCACTGAAAACGGTCATCTACATCACCAATTATTTCAGAAACGGTCCAAAATGGTTAAAAACGGTCAAAACTATATAAAAGGGGGTAAAAAATTTCAAATATTTCAAAATTTTTCTATAAATAGTAAGAAATAGAATTCATTTGAAACTTTTACCCATTGGAGCTTTGATATTCAACTGCAAATTCCAGAAGATTCAGCCAGCGGAATTCAGAACCGATTCTTCCAGGTACTTACTCATGTTCCCAGCTTGCATTTCAATATCATTTTTTAAGTTTTTCATGGTCCAATGAGCTCATAAAGGTAGGTCTACATGAGCGCTGTGGCCCACGCGGTTATCGAGGCTTTTTCCACGTATATGGCTGTCTATACGTGGAAAAGGGGCATGAATCCGCGTACATACGCGGCTGTTTGCAAAACAGCCGCGTATGACGCCGCGCAAGATATTTAAGGGCAATCTAATGGACAATTGGCTTAATCCTCATGCAGGATGGTGCTTGAATGGCGGGAACGCGAGAATGGTGAGGTAGAAGAGGCTGTAAGGGCTGACGTAAGGGCTCAGCAAGTATTACGCACATGTGAAATCTATAAGTTCTGGTGCCTAGGAGGCTTGAGGGCCAAACTAGGGCTGCTACAGATGCTAGTAGATTACTGGGATCCAGACTCAGAGTCTTTCCGGATAGACGGCATGACCCTCAACATTGAGGTTGAGGATATTTACTTCATTACAGGTTTATCCAGATGGGGGGAGGTAGTGAACCTTCGTTCCAGAGGTGGGCCAGGTCACGAGCTCACGATCGATGAGTACGTAGCAGTGTACTACTATCCAGAGACCGAGAAGGTGGGGAGCCAAGTCCCCATCAATGCTATACAGGTGCTGGGCCTAAAGGCCATTCTACTGACACTGGGAAGGATAGCAGGGCTAGCATCACTCCATCAGGCCTCACGAGCACATATGTATTATGCGGTGGAGTGTATGATACCGACCGTGTACGACTGGAGCACTACACTACTGGGCAATATGAAACATCAGCCCAGTGAGTGTAAGGCAGGCAGGATCCGGAACTTCGGGTTTAGCAGTATACTGAGCACGTTCTTCTTTGAGTGGGTTCTAGGACTGAGTCCTAGAGTGGATGTTCCTCTCCACGGGGCTAGAGATCCGGCCCAACGACGTTGGGTAGACGCGATGCGTAGACTGGGGGGAGGTAGGGTGGCCAACCCCTATCCAGCCGACTTTTTCCCATGGTGGTGACGACAGATCGTCGCTATAGATGACTACCCCTATGGGGGGATAGATTTCCGGGGTGATCCGGACATGCCATTACCACCAGGGTCAGCATACGGAGACATAGGAGACGAATCTCAACCCTCACTCTCTTTTAAAATTTTTTGAATTATTTAATTTTTTTGTGTTTTCTTGAGTATGTGGAATCAAAAAGACATGTTTTTGGGTGACAACACATAGTGACAACTACGCTTGATGTGCAGATGTGGGTCCACGGCGACCAGAGGGCTTCCCACGTCACAGACGGAGGGGAAGAGGAGACGACATCACTGGTGTGGATGCGGAGCGAATGCTCCAGAACATTCATACCAAATTTGTGCGATTGACTCATAGGGTTCCCATGGCGCAAGTCGAAGACTTGCCAGAGGCTATGCAGCGACAGGTGGTGGGTGTGCCACGTGCATGGGTGCGCTTGTTCCGGCGGCTAGCTAGAGCCGTAATGACATATCTTGATCACAACCCCCCTCCTCCACAGGACTAGACATCTAGGAGCATATCTCTCTAGTACTACCGTGTATATGATGGAAGCTGTGAAAGCTCCACTTTTGTATTATGACACTATGTATTACCACATTTTGATGTATATATAAAAAGTTTTATTGTGACCGGCTTATTTATTTACATGTGTAAAAGTGTGTTTATGATTAATTTATAATGAATGAGACAAATGCCAATCTAACACGTAGTTAGCATATGAATCAGAAATTTGATTATAATTTCTAGGAATGTGTATATATGTGATACTCTCAAATTGCCGTTCTAACAATCTTACTCGCAAGAATCTCCTTAATAACGTAGGATCTCTAACATGGTACAAACCATTCAACTGTGACACTACTAACTCTGAATCAAGACGTACCTCAAGAGAGCGGACACCATGTGAGATGGCATCCCGCAGAAGCTCAATAACGGTTCTATATTCAGCAACATTGTTGGAAGATGGCCATAGACATACACCTCCTGAAGACAATTCCTGACCCATAGGAGTAAAAATCACCCAAGCAGCTGAGGCTGAGTGTTGAGTGTGACGGCTTGCCCCATCCGCAAATCCTATGAAAGTGGAAGACTCCATTGACATCTGCCATAAAAACGGAAACTAATCACAAACCCGATCACGATAAACACGACCTAACTATGCAAAAAATGCTGTACAATAATATACAACAAACAACCTTGGCTAAAGATCATGCATAGTATTTTTTAAGGTAGAGCCCATTTCTAGGCTCCGCCAAGGCTGTCCCCTCGTAATCCACTAACTCGTAGGCACCCTTCTCTAAGACACGTTTAACCACGTAAGGACCACGCCACATAGGATTGAACTTCCCTGCCCCCAAGGGTTCTTTTGCTTGATCCCATAAAAGGACCAAATCGCCCTCACTAAACACTCTCGGACGGACAGACTTATCATACTAGGCCTTCACGCGATGCTTATTAACCTCTAGAGTCACCAAGGCATCTCTACGCTGCTCATCGAGTTGCTCAAGGTGAACCAAACGCTCCTCCAAAGGTGAAGTGTCTGGTAAGAGTTCTACGGCTAACTTCAACGAAGGAATTTCGCATTCAACCGGAAAGATCGACTCCACTCCATAAACAAGCTGATATGGAGAAAAACCAGTGGCAGTCTTAACCGCGGTTCGATATGCCCACAAAGAAGGATACAACATGATATGCCAATTTGTCTTGCTTTGTGCGATGGTTCATTGGAGAATGGACTTAAGTGACTTATTCACTGCTTCAACCTGTCCATTCGCTTGAGGATAGTAAGAAGAGGAGTGCTCTTGCTTATACCCTAGCTTGGATGCCAACTCTTCCATCATACGGTTCTGAAAGTGTGAGCCATGGTCAGTGTCAAGCTCTCTCGAAATCCTGAACCGAGTGATAATTTGGTTGAATACAAAATGTGCAGCTGTCTCACCATCGGATTTTATAGTAGGCATTGCCTCTGCCCATTTCGTGAAATAATCAACAGCTACTATGATGTGGTGGTGCCCCCCAGCCGAAGCTGGGTTACAATCCATAAAATCTAGCCCCCACTTGGTGAAGGGACCGGCGGTGATAATAGGGTGCAACGGGGCAGGCTTAGAGCGCATATTCCGTGCAAACACCTGGCAAGGGTGGCACCTCTTGACCGCTTCAATACAGTCCTTGAAGATCGACGGCCAGAAATAACCAGCTCTAAGAATATTCTGAGCTGTAGCAAGCCCAGAAAAATGACCACCACACGCCCCTCCGTGGCAATCATTCAAGACTACTTCAGCCTCCTCATGAGTTAAACAATGTCGTAAAAGGGAATCTACTCCACGGCGGTACAAAGTGTTATCCACTATGAGGTAGTTCTTGGAAACGTGACGTAACCGACGTCGCTCATCTCGTGAGAAGTGAGTAGGGGTCCTTTGTGTTTGTAGATATACAATGATATCCCCGTACCATGGGTCAGCCGTTGAGATTAATAAAATGTGTTCGTCAACGAACGTATCTTCACATACCAAATCCTCAGCCTCGCTCGGAAAATCCGATATGAGTTCTGCAAAGATTAATGATTTCTTCAATTTTGCCGAAACAAACTCGAGATCAAACTCTTGCAGGATGACAATCCATTTATTGTATTTTCCCCCTATCATCCTACGTGTGAGGACGAACTGAAATGGATTGACATGTGCCACAACCAAGGTCTGGCGAAGGAGAATATAATGTCTCAAACGCGGCACCGCATGTATAGTAGCTAAGGCAAGCTTCTCGACATGAGAATATCGAATCTCTGCGTCAATAAGGTTTCAGCTCAGATAATAAACGACATGCTCCTGGAGATCCTCATCCTCCTGAACCAAAACCATCCCAATCGTCTCTAAAGACGTGGCCACATATAATATGAAATCACGGCTATAATCCGGAGGACTAATCACCGGGGCCGATGCTAGGGTTCTCTTAAGTGCATCAAAGGACTCCTGGGCTCGCTCATCCCATTCAAAGGGAGTATCCTTCTTCAAGAGACGCATAAAGCCTCTAGTCAAATTGGCGAAATTGACTACAAATATTCGTAGGAAGTTTGCCATGCCTTGCAAACACTGAAGATGGCGAATATTACGCGGGGGAGACAACTGAAGTATTGCCTCCACTTTCAAGGGGTCGACTCTTATTCCTTCCTTCGAAACGATGAATCCTAAAAGACGACCTGATTTTACGCAAAAGATGCACTTATGAGGGTTCAATCTAACAGCATAATGGCGGCATCTTTCGAAAACCAATCTCAAGTGATACGAATGACGCATCCTCATACGAGAATGAGCAGTGAGGTCATCCAAAAATACTTCAATAATGGACTTGAGATCGTGGAAAATCAAGGTCATCGCCCGCTGAAACGTAGCTCCGGCGTTTTTAAGGCCGAAAGGCATTTTTCGATATGCAAAAGTTCCCCAAGGACAAATAAATGCGGTCTTGTGTTGGTCCTCGGGTTTTATTTGAATCTGATTATATCCGGAAAATCCGTCCATAAAGGAGAACACTTCGCTACCCGCACACTCATCCAAAATATGATGTATAAATGGTGTGGGGAAGTTATCCTTAGGACAGGCACGATTTAAATCACGGAAATCAGTGCATATACGGATCGCTCCTTGCTTCTTATCAACCGGAACAGGATTCGAAACCCACTCCGTCAAGGGAACGGGATAGATGAAACCCGCTTTCAATAGTTTCTCTATCTCTGCCTTTATGACGGGTGCTTTTCTAGGATTCATGGCGCGTAAACACTGTCGAACCGGCTTAGCGTTGGGGTAAGTTTTAATTTCATGTTCGACAATTCGAGGGTCGATTCCTGGCATCTCGTCGTATGACCAAGCAAAAACATCATAGAATTCCTTGAATAGCTTGGTATACTCACGAATCTCATCTTGGGAACAATCCGCCCCAATGTAGACATTCTCAATTGTACCAGGATTGCGAGAAATGTTGATAGGAATAGTTGACGATATGTTCGCCATGTTTCCATCAGCCATCTGACCAGGAGAGCTTAATGGAACCATAGGTCTACCAACTTTCTGACTAAGAATCTCCCTGTAATCCTCATGCTCCAAACGGTCAAGCTCTGGAAGGAAATAAGATCTATGATGAAGCTCCTCCCATGGTGGCTCAACTCCCGACATGGCCTCGATAATCGCTTCGTCTGAAGGGAAAACCGTATCAAGGCAATCGTGGGCATGAGAAGATTGTACCGCCCATGCGGGCAGCACATAGGGGTCTTCCTCCTCCTTCCGTGAAGAGGAAGAACAAGGCACTGCAGTAGACTCCAGATTAGCTTGGTAAGCGATCATGACTGCAGGAAACGGCATACTTGTTTCAATGGCATCACTCAAAGAACTCGGTGAAGGAAGAATCCAAGGATCTCCCATATGACTTGTGCGAAAAGGCACCGATCTCGTAGACGTGGAAACTCCATTGAAACTAGCTCCTATCATGAGGACAGGTGCAGGACAACTAAAGGTTCCCATAAGGGATGGATACATTCATACACCCACACTCCCAGTTGCCGACAGGGAATGCTCAACCTTCGGAACCGAAGCTCCTGATGATGCATTAGGAGGCGGATTCTTGAATGACATCTGATCAATCGTCACAATCTTCCCATTATGAGGAAAGCTTACAACGCAAAACACGGAAGATGCAATGGCTTGCATACTATACATCCAATTCCTTCCCAGTAAGAGATTGTAGTCAAGGGGCGCATCAACCACCTCAATCTCTATCACAACGGTCTTCCCTCCCAAACAGACTTTAAGAGAAGGAATAATCCCGTGCGGCCTAAACGATCTCCCATCAAAAGCAGTTAACATGGTCGTAGATTTTGACAACTCAGGAGAACCAAGACCCTTCCAACATGACAAAGACATCACAGAAGCAGCAGCGCCCTCGTCAATCACAGTCTGCTTGACGATCATATTAAGACATTCTACATGTATCAAAAGGGACACATAGTAGGGCAAGCGAGGCTAATGTCCTGTGGTTTCAAATTTGATCGTTGTAGGAGAGTCATCACCATTCACACCAAGAGCAGAAAGCAAAGCTTTCCTTTGCGATGGACAACTCTGAAGCACCTCCAATGCAGACATCGCACAAGGAGTATGACCCAAGTCCTCGACAACTGAATAGTTCTAGGCGGCTTGTGCATTTGGATTATGCCCTGAGCGCTTAAGTAACCCCTTAGGAATGCGAGGTGCAGCTTCAGGTTTATCCGCAAGTTTATCCACATGTTTATCCACCGGTTTAGTGGCCGGTTTCTCAATGCGCAAAGGAGTTCCTGGTGGATCAGGTTCTTTACTTGGGTCGGGTTGTGACGAAGTATAATCTTTCGCACGCGTCACAACTTTCGCGGCACGAACCATGTTAATGCACCCACGACCACTAGTCTCAGGTGGATCATCATCACTAGATTGGTCCTGGGACTTCGAGTTCATATTCTGGTTATGCGGTAAAGGGTTTTTCAACACAACTGGGCCCTGTGCTATGAACTTCGAAGCTTCATCCATCCTAGGGCACAAGTATGTGAGGTGATCATCCTTACATAGCTTGCAAGGAAACTTAACCTTACATTTATTTTGCTTGTCCCCCCCAGCATTTTTGTTGTTCTTGTCATTACTAGTGGCATTTTCGTTCTTATTCCCACCCTTCTTATTATTTTTACCCTTCTTACGATTCCGTCCAGGTTGCTGGTTACCCTTCGGGTCCGACGTTTGCACAGCATGTACATTCGCCATTTGGGTAGGATGAGACGAAGCCGTAGCTTGTCCCGAGGCAGATTGGTTGGTAGACGACTGAGCTACTTGTTTCGCAACCGAACCTGTAGGCTTTTTACTTGCACACCCCACAATGCCATCGGCATGTGGTCCAGGTTTAACCTTGGGATCAAAACTCGAACGAGGAGCATTAGGTATAATGTCATATAACAAACCAAACTGAGCATAAATCAAGTCTAGTTCCTGCGCCCTAAAGATGGCTTGTTCCTCATTCTGAACTCCGGATGTGGAAACATCCTTCGCTATGTACGGAAATAAATACTTGAGTAACCACTCAAGGAGGAATTATGGCGGTATAAAGGCTTTGATTAATCTCTTCCGTCTACGCCACTCCTGAATATGATCAGAAATATGGGTGGCCTTATCTTACCGAAATGTCGACAAGAGTTCAGTACCAACATCATATCGTACTGGTAGTTGGAAGTGATTAAGTAAAGTCATCGCAAGATCATCGAACAAGGTAAAGGCACCCCTAGGCAACTCTATATACCATTTCGCCGCAGGCCCTGTGAGGGTGCGTTGAAATAGTCTCAGACGGACTGAGTCCTGATGCAAGGAATTGGAAGAGCACCATAGGTGGAAAGTTGTAACGTGTTCGCTCGGATCCTCTCCTGGTTTTCCTTCGAATTTAGGTATATCTGAAGGAAGCTTGGTAGGGACAACCGGCCAAGCCGGGTCATGAGCTACAGGATCGTTTGTAAGTCTTGACAAGTCAGGTAAATTTAGTGTCGCGAGGAAAGGGAGCTTCGAATGATTAGGTCTTTGGACCGCTCCCTGGTTCACATAGGATTGATTACCACCATGGCCATGGCCATAGTGACCTCCTCCCGTATGACCCGTGTAGGGTGGCGCCGAAGTACCATAATAAGGTGGCCCTTGACTAGAGGGAGCTACAAAGCCATAAGTAGGGGGATAAGCAGGTTGTAAATACCCACCTCCATAAGGTGCAGAAACCTGTCCATACTGCATCCCATGATGGGATGCATAGGTCATCGCATGCGATGCCCCATGAGACACTCCATAGGAAGGGATATACATTCCGGAAGTCGGAATATACATGCCCGAAATAGGGATATACGTCGAGGAAGTAGCAACCTGACCTCTAGAAACATGAACATAACCCCCCGAAACAACGGGTGGTATGTAGGCTTGCGATGCAATGGGTCTAGAAACTGCAGTATGGACCTGACTCGTAGCTATGTGCCGACTCAATGGACCACGTGAGGGAGGTGGAGGGTTCGCATTCAAAGAACTCAGAAGCGAGGATGAAGGGATCTTTGTAATAAGATATGTGCTAGTGCCTATCGTCACTCTTCTGGAACCTGGTATCACTATAGGCTCACTAACTCTAGACCTAGGAGGTACATAAGATGTGGCTTCCACCGCTGGGATGGAAGGTGCAATATGACTAGTACTTCCAAACCTCTCCGCAAGGTAAGGCATGGGAATGCCCCCAGGTATAGTGTTAGGGTCAAACTCAGATTCGGCATGAAATTCCAAACCATGAATAGGGAAACCAGTCGAAGCATAAACACCGTAGCTAGTGCTGGCAGGTTCAAAGTGAGTCTCGGCATCTTCCGGCATTCCATACCGGTAATGCTGTAACGAGGGGTCAGGCCTAGAATGGATATGTGTATCATGCAAGGCTCCTATCTCAGAAATCACAGGTCCTAACTCAGTTAGGTCGGGTGAAATATCATAACTAGGTGTAAAAGCCCCATCGTCAACACGAATGGGAGAAGGAAGTGACTCAGATGTGTCCTCTGAATGGTTTCCCATGGTGTGTGAATCAAAGTGTGATGTAGTCCGCCTGGACTGTCTAGGTCCCTCTCCCAAAGGAGGAGGATCAGTAGAAGGCGGAAACCCTGCTAAACGACGAGAACGGCGGGGAACCGTACCCGAATCCACAATGACTCAAAAAATAGCAAAGACTCTCTATCTACGTCAACCCTAAGCCAACTAGCGTGCACAGAGCAATCACTATGAAATCTAAAGCCAAAAGCAAGCAAACAGGGGCTGGATAAGTGAGCTCCCGAATGTGGCCGGTATGTCTCACCTAGGAGAGGCTTGAGAGGCCCTTGTCACCACAAGCGGAGGTTCATAACCAATTATTGTGGCCCTCAGCTTCAACGCGTATAGCAACTGTGATGTCTGACCCCAACCTGGCCGGGACACATGCAAAATAACCTTTACACGTACCCCCTCGATATCCTATGTAAGGTCACTAAGGTCACTTCAATATAATCAACGCTCAGGCGGACAGTCGCGGGCGGGATTGACCATATGGGCAGGGTAGCTGAGCCCAAAA
>LPNX011172613.1:159446-180862 GCA_001517045.1 Pseudotsuga menziesii | reverse complement strand
CATATGAGTCGGATCCAAGTCAAGGAAAACTCCAAAATGTTTTGGACTATGCACACATCCCGATGTACGCGACTATCGAGGGAATACCCGCGTATGTACATGGTTATCGGGGAAAAATCCGAGTATATCAATATTCTAATGTTTTTGGGGATGATCAAGGTAACATCAAAAGATATAAAGTGGTCCAAAGGGGCTAATGAGTCTGCAGCGGGACAAGGGAAGGCCATACAATGTGTGATTCACCTAGTGTGGTGAAATCCGCTATGACAACAACCATGAATGAAGAAATTCAAGAAGAAGATAGAGAATTAGAATAATCTCAAGAACCTGTAGATCCACCTTAGGAAAAGAATCCTCACAAGAGGAAACCTGCTTGGGTACGAGAAGCCATCGAAGGTGCAGAAAGATATGGGGATCTAGAAGAAACACATAGAGAAAGGAAAAGAACCAGGTCATGTTCCAGTTATGTAGCCTTATTATGTGATTTCATTGATAAAGAACCTTCCAACTATGAAGAAGCGATATAAATGAAAGAATGGAAGGATGCTATGATCGAAGAGTATCAATCAATCATGAAGAATGATGTTTGGGATGTTGTCCCAAGACTTGAGGGGAAGTCTGTTGTGACTTCCAAATGGATCTATAAGATCAAGCATGCTGCAAATGGTAGCATAGAGAAATATAAAGCAATACTTGTGGCTCGTGGTTTCTCCCAGAAAGAAGGAATAGATTATGAAGAAAATTTTGCTCTTGTAGCCAGATATACTTCCATCAGATCAACACTTGCTTTAGATGCAGTAATGAAGTGGAAAGTACACCAGATGGATGTTAAGATAGCTTTCTTGAATGGTGTAGTAGAAGAGGAAGTATATGTGGAACAACGAATTGGATTTGAGACACATGACATAGATACTCATGTATGTAAATTAAATAAATACCTGTACAGTTTGAAATAGGCACCCAAGACATGGTATCGTAGAATTGATAGCTTCCTATCCAGTTTTGGCTTTGCCAAGAGTAAAGCAGATTCCAACCTTTACTACAAGGTTGAAGAAGGGAACCTAGTGATACTCCTGCTGTATGTAGATGATCTATTTATAACAGGTATGAATCGGTTGATAGCTGATACAAAGAGGAAGCTTGCTGCCGAGTTTGAAATGAAAGACTTGGGTATGATGCACTATTTTCTAGGCATGGAGGTGTGGTAGAATGCAAATGGAATCTCCCTTAGACAAGGGAAGTATGTAGTAGAGATCCTGAAGAGATTCAGGATGATGGACTGCAAGGCCATGACCACACCTATGGCATCGAACCTGAAGCTATTTAGTGATGCTTCATCTGAGTTAGTTGATGCCACAATGTATCGTTAGATGATTGGGTCCTTGATGTACCTAATGAATACGAGACTAGATATGCTTTACTGTGAACACCTTGAGCTAGTTCTTGACAGATCCGGGACATGTTCACTTGATTACTGCAAAGAATATTCTAAGGTACCTAAAGGGTACAGTTGATTATGGGCTCAAGTATAAGGCTGGTCAAAATATTAGCTTGGAAGGTTATGTTGATTCAAATTGGGCAGGCAGTGCCATCGATAGGAAGAGCACCTCAGGGTGCTGCTTCAGTATGGGATCAGGTGTGATCTCTTGGTTTAGCAGGAAACATTATTGCATGTCACTGAGTACAACTGAAGTAGAGTATGTCGCAGCTTATTCAGCTAGTTGTGAGGTAGTATGGCTGAGGAAGCTATTGTCTGATTTATTTGATCTCCAGTTGGATGCTACTTGTATATATTGCAACAACCAGAGTTGTGTGAAGTTGTATGAGAACCCGTTGTTCCATGACAATTCGAAGCATATCGAGATCAAATATCACTATATCATGGATATGGTGCAGAGAGGAGTAGTGAAGCTCCAGTATGTTGCCATGGACCAATAGATAGCTGATGTATTGACCAAGCCATTAGCCAGAGTGAAGTTTGAATACTTCAGGGAGAAGCTTGGTGTTCTCCAGATCAAGGTTCCTTCCAAGAGGAAGTGATGAGTCCATGAGCCCTTCTGACATGGTGAGAGGATTGGTTCCTTACATGGTCATATGTAAGTGTTGTGCCTTTCTAACATGGTGAGAGGATTGCTTCCTTCCATGGTTAGATGTAAGAGCTGTGACATGGTGAAAGGATTGGTTCTTTCTAGTGTCAGATGTATGTGATGATGCCACATCCAACATGAAAAAGGGATGGCTCTGTGATGTTACATCTAGTATGAAAAAGGACTAGCTCTATGTAGATCCCACATCCAACATGAAAAAGGGCTGGCTCTATGATGACACATCTAGTATGAAAAAGGACTAGCTCTATGTAGATCCCACATCCAGCATGAAAAAGGGCTGGCTCTGTGATGACACATCTAGTATGAAAAAGGACTAGCTCTATGTAGATCCCACATCCAGCATGAAAAAGGGCTGGCTCTGTGATGACACATCTAGTATGAAAAAAGACTAGCTCTGTGTAGATCCCACATCCAACATGAAAAAGGGATAGCTCTGTGATGACACATCTAGTATGAAAAAGGACTAGCTCTGTGTAGATCCCACATCCAGCATGAAAAAGGGTTGGCTTTGTGATGACACATCTAGTATGAAAAAGGAATAGCTCTGTGTAGATGCTACATCTAGTATGAAAAAGGACTAGCTCTATGATGACACATCTAGTATGAAAAATGACTAGCTCTGTGTAGATGCCACATCTAGTATGAAAAAGGACCAGCTCTGTGATGACACATCCAATATGAAAAAGTATTAGCTCTGTGTTGGTGACACATCCAGCATGAAAAAGGGTTGGCTCTGTGATGATACATCCAGTATGAAAAAGGACTGGCTTTGTAGATGTGGATCCAGCATGAAAAAGGGTTGGCTTTGTAGAACTTCCTGCGATGAGAAGAATCAAGAGATAGCACCTGTGATGATGACCCAGTGATGATTCAGATCCAGATCTAGTGATCATGATCCAGTGATGATGATCCAGTAGTGATGATCCAACAATGATGATCCAGATCGAGTGATGATCCAGATCAAGATAAAGATGACTTGAAGATGAAGATAACTTGAATATGAAGATGACTTGAAGATGAAGATGCTGAGAACTCAATGATTATCCATATGATATAGAGAAGAAGACCCGTGCTGATAAATTGTGTCGAGAGAATACCTTCCTAGTTAAGAGGGAGTGTTGATGTATTTGTAACTTTAGAATGTATTCACCTGTATATATTATGTATTGTACCTCGATGTTTATTTTGGGAAGTGTCTGTAATGTATTTGATTCATATCATGCCCCGATGTTCCTATCGGGAGATTTAATAATGTAAACAAGTCATGTCAAGTCATTGTGGGTAACCCTCCTATTGATCAAGGGTTAAAGTCCCTGCAGTTGTGGGGCCCTAGGGTTATTAGACTCTCGTAGAGAATTCGACCCTAGTGAGTTATTGTTAAGTCGAGAATTAGTATAAATAGAGAGTGAGCCTCTCTATTTATGAAACATTCACTCACACTTAGTTGTAGTGCATAAATGAGAGAGAAGAAGTTGTCAGGACAAGAGAGAGAGAGAATACTACTGTTGGGAGATCATCTTACTGTTTTGGGGTTTTTCTTTTGGTGCTGATTCTATCTCTAAGGAAGTTGTGGGGTTTTCTCCTTTATGGTTTCCCCGAGGAAAAAAATTGTGTTCATTGTCTCTTATGTTTGATTGTTGTGCTTGTTATTCTCTCAGTTAAAGATCCTAAGATAATGCTATATTAAATGATACAAATATAACACTGCAATGGCATATTGAACTCATGACAAATATTCTTCTTCTTTCGGTGTCTTAGGACACTTCTCTACAGAAAAATTTACACCTACAAGAATAGGAACCTTGACTGACTTACTTTCATGCATGTTAAATCTCTATAGTATCGTCTCAACATATTTTCTTTCATTTAAACATATCATCCTATTTGTACGATCTCTTCTTATCTCCTATCCTAGAATGAAGTTTGCAACACCGAGATATTTCATATCAAATTTTGAGGACAAATAAGTCTTACGTCCTTTATAAAATATTTGTTGTTTCCAATCAACAACATGTCAACAACATACAATACTATGTTAATGAAGTGATCACCAGCATGTTTGGAGTATACATAGTGATCAACTTTGCTTATCACAAACTCTAAGTCAAGTATGTATGTGTCAAACTTTTGGTACCACATCCTTGGATATTGCTTTAGACCATAAAGGGAATTCTTTAGTTTACATACCAACTCTTTCTTTCCATTTACTATGAACCCTTCTGGTTGTTTTATGTAGATTTATTCTTCTAGATACCCATGTAAGAACACCATCTTCACATCCATATGCTCTACCTGAATATCAGAAGTAGTAATAATAGACATAAGAACTCTAATAGAAATTAATTTTACAACTAGAGAAAATATTTCAACAAAATCAATTCCCTCTACCTGAGAATATCCCTTAGATACCAAGTGGGTTTGTACTTCTCCACTTTACTATCCTCTGAATCAACAAATTCCTTCACATTTGTTGATGTATATGTAACTTCGGAATGTATTCACTTGTATATTTCATGTATTGTACCCCAATGTTTATTCCGGGAAGTATCTGTAAAGTAATTGAGTCATGTCATACCCCGATGTTCCTATCGGCAGATTCTATAATGTAAACAAGTCATGTCAAGTCATTGTGGGTAACCATCCTATTGATCAAGGGTTAAAGTCCCCGCAGTTCTGGGGCACTAGGGTTATTAGACTCTCCTAGAGAAGTCGGCCCTAGTAGGGTTTAGTCAAGTCAGGAATTAGTATAAATAGAGAGCTAGCCTCTCTATTTAGTACACGCTCACTCACACTCAGTTGTAGCGCATAGTTGAGGAAGAAGAAGACACTAGGGATAGGAAGAAAGAGGTTACTACTGTCGGGAGATCATCTTACTGTTTTGGGGTTTTACTTTTGGTGCTGATTCTATCTCTGAGGAAGTTACGGGGTTTTCTCCATTTATGGTTTCCCCAAGGAAAAACACTGTATTCATTGTTTCTTTTGTTTGATTGCTGTACTTGTTATTCTCTCAGTTAAAGATCCTAATATAATGCTAGCTTAATGATGAAATTCTAACAACATTTCTAGGATCATCATAAGTAATATACAAAGAAAAATGAGAGTGAAAATCAAGAGGGGAATACCTTTCTCGTTTCTTTCTTTCTCAAGGTGATCTCCTCAAACCCGGGGTATGAGGTTATTCTTCTTTTGATTCAGCTTCTTCTATTGAGTCACATTTTTCACCTTCTAACTCAAACTCTATTTTCTATGGTTCCTTTTCCTTTGGATTCACTTCCTATCTGGGTAATTATTTGACCTCTCTAAACATAACATCTCGACTGTAAAAAGTATTCTTAGTTACAGGATTCCAAATCTTATAACATTTCATACCATTTTTATATCCAATAAAGATACACTTCTCATCTTTGTTATCCAACTTGCTACTCTTCTCCTTTGGAACATGTACATAAGCATCACAACCAAAAAATTTCAAATGATTAATAGAGGGTTTCTTTCCACTCCATACCTCTTGTGGAGTTTTATCAATCAATGCTGATGTGGGTGACCGATTTACCAAGTAACATGCTGTCTCCATTGCTTCTTCCCAGAATTCTTGTCTTATCCCAACACTACTTAGCATTATCCTTTCCTTTTCCATCAATGTCTTATTCATCCTCTTAGAAACTCCATTATATTGAGGTGTGTATGGAGTATTATTCTATCTTGCTATACCACACTTCTTACATAAGTACTCGAATTCATTCCCAGAGAACTCTCCACCATTATCTATCCTCAACACCTTTATTTTATTTCATGAATGATTGTCTACAAGAGCCTTAAATTGTTTAAACTTAGCAAATACTTCAGATTGATCTCAAAGGAAATATATCCATGCGTTCCTTGAGAAATCATCTATAACTAAAAAATAATACACAAATTTTCCTAATGATGGGACAAACACAGGTCCAAACACATCACTATGTATTAATTATAGAATTCCCTTTGCTCTTGTAGCACTAGATGTAAATCTTACTCGATTTCATTTTCCATATATGCAATGTTCACAAAAATCAAAATCCAAAGTGAAATCAATCATACCTTCAATCGTTACCTTTACCTTGTAATGCTCGAAGTCCCTTTTCTTAGATATGCCCCAATATTTGATGCCATACCATTGTCTTTCCTCATGATACAGTAGGGGTTTTGCATCTTTACCTCCTTCCACAGGAACAAAAGAGCTGTTACATTTATCAATGATGGTGCTTCCCAATAGTTTTTACATAGTTACATACAAAAATCCTTGCATCAATACCATTGAACCTTGAACCATCTTACAACCACCATCTCCACACTAAGTCTTTACACATGCAACATCCATATTTTTGATAGATATCAAGTTTCTTTCTAGATTTGGATTGTGCAACACTGCAGGTAGAGTTATAATCCTTCCATTCTTCATTTTTAGCTTGAATCTACCACACCCAATGATACTAGATGGTGAATAATTTCCCAAGTACACATCTCCTCCATTGTATTTTTCATATTCACAGAACCAGTCCTTATGAGGGGTCATATACCATGATGCACTTGATTCAATCAACCATATATCATGTTCTGAATGATTACCCATGGAAGCTAGGTACACATCCAATCCTTCTTATTCTGAGGTCTTTGCCTCTATGAAAGGGGTATCCTCATATCCCTTTTCTTTCTCGACGTTTTTAGATATGTAATACTTTATATAGTGCCTAGATTTACCGCATTTCCAACACTTCCATATTCCTTTTCCTTGGGATTTAGATATACCTTTAGATTTAGATCTCCCTAGATCCTTTATTTTATTTCTCTTTTGGGGGAGAACTCTCATATACAAGGAATCCATGCTATGATTATCCATGGTTTTCTTCCTCATCTCTTATGATTGTAGGTATGATACTATTTCATCAAATTTTTAAGGTCACTTGACTAGCACTACAAAACACAAATATTTACCCTGGAAACCCTTAACTAGGAAAACCAAAAAACCTTGGAGCCAAACCTCCTATTTTTTCATTATCATTATGAATTACTCACAATACAATATAGGTATTCCATATCCTCCAATACGCTAATCCATTAATCCGGATTAGAAAATGGAACCCAATCCCTTAGCCAAGAATAAATTACATATTTTTAGAAAGTTCCAAAAAATAGCCAAAAACAACCAAAAAGTTTGGGCTCGATGCACTCACATTGGAAACAGCCTAACAACCATTTCCAAATGGAAACACCCCACCGACCTATTTTCATGAAGGTGCTGACAAGGATTTTCAAACGTGTCACTGAAATGTGCACCTCCCACAAACTCATGTGAAGAATATAACATATACCCAATGGTTTGGAGGGGTGTAAAGGAGGCAGTGGGATCTATGCATTCCTAGTAATGGATTGTTTCAGATAACAATGATGATCGGAGGATTCCAACACAAACAATGGGATACATGTGTTACTTGGTTCATGTTTCTTAGACACTCTACATTTCTCAGGTTCTTTTGGGACTCTAGGATCATTTAGGGACGTATTTTTTTCAGCTGGGTTGTTGGTAGGATATTTGGGGAGATGGGCCTATATTTTTAGAGGAGGATTATGATCATAGTGGTGTAGTAGCAGCATGGCAGTCCCTTTCTAAAATTAGATGGGGAGCATGGAGATACAATTGCAAGGAAAACTTTGAACAACAAACCGAAAGGTGAGATTCATATTGGATTTCATGTGGTGAGAATTTTAGTATTCCAATTTGTTGGGGAGTTATTTGAGTGGCTACAGTGTAGAGTTACTATTCTAGATGAAAGTGCTCAGGAGGCTTCCAATGATAGTATTTTTCAGGACACTGCATTGAGAAGAGTATACTGCACATCCTTTCGATTGATTTGGAACCATGGAAACATTTTCATCCTTAATGGGGTTCATATTTTGGGATATAGAGTCGATGGATTTGTCCACTTTAAATTGTAGTATTGTGAATATTCATCACTAAGGAAGGAAGTAAAAAAATAAATTAGCATAAGTTGGGGAAGAAGAAGAAGAATTACCACTCCGGGGTTTAAATTGATTGAGGACAAACAATATTGGGAAGGGAGGACTATAATGTCCCCAAATTTTTATTATGGACCATTCCATTGGACTAGGGAAATGCATGGGAATAAGTCACTCAGTAAATTCATGAAAATTTATCAAGTTGGTGACATCGGTCAAATGTTTGTATAGTTTGATGTCCAAATTGTGAAATGATGCAACATTAGGCAAGATTGGAAAGGGGAGGTGCATAAGGAGGTTGAGCTGAGTGCCACATGGGTTATAATTTCCCCAAATTCATATTCTAAGGTGGAATATGACATCTTGAAGGAATAAATTCGAATTTGTAACTCCAAAAATATTTTATTACGAGGCATCTCTTGAGTTGTAACTCCTCGAGATAAAAATAACAAATCTATGACAATATATGACATTTATGACAATGTCATGACAAATTTTGACAAGAATCAGGTCCTATGAAAACTTATGACAACTTATGGAAGCTTATGAAATGTTTCTAGTCCTAAATTTAGCCAAGGAGGGCGCTAGAATACAAGGTGGGACCACATGAGAGTGTAACTCCCCCAAAATCAAGCTAATCCTCTAAAATCAAATTTTCAAGTTAGATGAAGATATTATTAGGAAACATAACATTATAGAAGAAGTAAACAGGTCCCAAGATGGAATTATCTCATAAAAATAACATTTATTAATATTTTATTCAATATTTGTGAGAGAATTATAGAATGACGAGGAAATCCTCCATGAAGACTTATAACAAGGGTGAAGACACAAGTGAAGGAGCTTTTGGTCATTTTGATTTTGTGATATTAGATATCTCTTTTGGATTTTCATATATTTGGATATGAGCCCCTTTCTATCTTAGGATATGTGCCCCTTGCAATTGTAAACTAGTTTCAATGGTGAAAGAATCCACCCTAGCTAGTAGAGAGGATGAGATCATCCCGATCTCTTCATTGTGCTTCATGGAAATTGTTTGACATGAGAAATAAATTTCTAATTTCTATACATATTTGTATTGTATTTTTTATGGTCATATAAATTAGTGGGGTCAAAATCGTGAAGGCGTGTTCAAGTTCTAGTCAGTATAAGTGTGAATTTGTGGTGCTTTCAGAGTGCATTGTTTGTGGTGATTTGCACTTGAGGAGGGTACACTTGTGGCTATACAAAATTCATTAATGATATTTAAGTGGATGAGTATCACTGATATTTTATGGAGGAAACAGTTTATAGGTAATATCTCTGAGTTAGGGTCGAAATATTTCTTGTGGAGGCCACAACAATGGAAGGAAATCACTCATTTGGAGAAATAACTCTCCTCGTATTCTCTGTGGTTTTGTAGCAGCCATTCCTACTCTCTTTCCAACAATTATTTCTCTATATTTTGAGCTAATGTATCATACATCAATGGAATATTTGTAATTTAACCATTCATAATAAAAATTATGGTGTTATTCCCGATGTGTTGTTCAATATTCAAGCATAATTTAATCTATGAGTAAATGGTGGACTATAAGCAAATAATGGTTGTGTAAACTTGATATATGGGTCTTAAAATTTCATAAGAGTCCTTGGTATATATTTTAGTGTGTTTGGAAGTATTTTGGGCGTATTTAGAAGTTATATGGTTGTGGGTTCTAAATCTTGTACCTGCGTAAAAGGGGTCAAAAGTCACTTTTTGGTTTGACCAGTTTTGAGTGTTTTTGGGTTCTAAAAACTATTTAACTTTGTAAGGAGTATTTTTTTTAGTGGGATTTTTTTTTATTTCATCCAAAAATGTTTTCGTATTCCCAAGTTATGATCATTTTACCGGTTGGACACTTTTGTGGAAATTCAACCCAAGCAGTAGAACAATTACACTCACAAAATTGCTAATCAATCATGAAAAATTCACAAAAAAGAGACTGAAATTGGAGCATAACACAATTCTATATTGAGTAAGTGTACATCAGCCAACCTCATCAAGTAATAGGCTATCCAAATATATAATTACATCAAATATTCGAAAGCATAAGGATGCTATTCGAATTGCTAAAAAAATAGGCTTACTAAAACTAGTCAAATCCCCAATAGGTGCATAAAACACTTTCCTAATATGAGAAGATTCTCACGAATTGGATGAATAAGATATGTCAGCTGATAAGTCATGGAAAGAGATCAGATCCATGATTTTGGATGGAGAAAAATAAGGAGGATGGTGAAGGCAAAAAACAAGGCAACTACTCTTAGACTTTTCCTTTTTATTAGAATAATCAACCCATAGTTACCTACATTTGACATTAATTAATCAATTTTGTCTTATTACCTATATTCATAGATTCCATTCTATGCTAGCTGTCTTCCACATGTCCTAGAAGTAAAAAAATGCTAAAATTGGGTCATGGAGTGCTTGGGAAACATCCTAGAAACCAATTTTAGCAAGTCTACTTTTATTCCTGGTTACTAAAGCGCAATTCTACTTTTTCTGAAAGCTGCCTTGCTTTACAACAATTTTAAGAAAAAAGGAAAAGCTAGTCTAGGTCTAACTGCATTTTTTTTCCCCACATTATCCTCCCTCATTTTCTCCAAACAATAGCATGGATGATTTGTCTTTCCATCACTCTTTAACTTTCCCACTTGTCTTAGCAAATTTGGGAGCATCTTCATAGATTTGGAAACAACTTTATGCACCTATGGGGGATTTGACTATTTTTAGTAAGCCTGCTTTTTGACCATTTCGAATAGCATCCTTATTATTTCGAGCCACTCATGTAATTATATATTTGAGCAGCCTATTTCTTCATAAGGTTGGCTATTGTACACTTACTCAATACATATTAGGGTTATGCTCCAATTCCAGTCTCCTTTGGTGTGAATTTTGCATCTTTGATTAGCAATTTTGTGAGTGTAATTGTTCTATCACCTAGGTTAAATTTCCACATGGTATTAGATCCTTTGTAGATCAATTTATCTCATTCCATATTTCTATTGTAGGTTTGACATCTTGATTGGGAGCGCATTCTTATGACTGGAGGGCATAGTTGCTGAGATATGGACCAATCTCAGAAGATCATCTTGACTTCATTCAATTTATTTGAGTGGAAAGATGAGATGGATATATTGTTGAGAGAGAAAGGTATCTACAGGGTGACCATGGAAATTAAGGCAGATCCCAATGCAACTGTAGAGAAAATTAAATGGCACAACAAGAGGGATGAGGTCTATGGTCTTTTGTGTCTGAGCATTTCAAGAGACCTCCTCTTCCATATTGATGAATTGACATCACCTAATGAGGTTTGGGAGAATATTGAATAAATTTTTGGAAAGACAGATGAGATGAGGGGAAATCAAATCGAGAAGGAATTGATCTCCTTGAGTCCTAGTAGCTTCAAATCATTGCAACTCTATTTTTCCAAGTTTAAGGCCGTCATTTTGCAGCTAAAATAACGTGGGATCAAAAAGAATGAAGAGAAACTAGTCTTGGCCATACTCTCTAAGCTTGGTCTTGACTACTTAATGTTTGTTTCTACCTTCCATGCCACCAAGTTGACAACACGAGCCTGAAAGATGCCTAAGCTTGTAGATTTCATGGAATCCCTCACCTAGGAGCAAGATAAGTTGGTGATGATGGGCACGATCAAACCTTCATGGGACCAAGATTTGGTTGTTGGAGATTCAAGGGTGGATTCAAAAGGAAAGAAAAAAGCTAAAAATCCACTTGAGCAAAATAGAGACAAGTCAAAGTCTCAAGAGGAGCCCCAAGGCTCCAAGAAGAACTCCCAGAAGAAGAAGAATGAAGGAGAAATGAGCAAGTGCGCATACTACAGTATAGGATATCATATTGAGAGCTCCTATATGAAGAAGAAAATTGACATGTTGATCCAACTCCCAGAGAAGAATAAAATCTCCCTTCCTGATTTCTCAAAGAAGAGGGAAGGAGGATCAAATTCAAAATACAAATAGAGAGTACATGCCTTGGTTGCTGACACATCAAGCTCACCTAGATTTATCATTGATTCTGGAGCTTCCAGACATATGGTTTCGATAAGGGAGACATTCTCCTCTCTTGAAATGTCAAAAGGTCCACCAATAGTTTTGGGAGATGACTCCCTCATTGACAGTTTGGGGAAGGGTAGGATTGATATTGACCATGGTAATTTCAATAATGTGTTGTATGTTCCAGGTCTTGCCTCTAATCTCTTGTCAGTGTATCAGATGAATCACACTAGGTCTCCAAAGAAGGTGATATTCTCCTCTGAAGAAGTTTAAATCATTGATATTTTGAATGGTAAAGTCATAGCAAAAGGTGTTGTTGATCACACTTCGAAGGTATACAAGTTTTCCCATTTTCTACCCTACTCAAACCCCTCTGATCTTCTCATTCATGCTAATGAAGCAAGCAATATTTAGCATGAAATATTTGGCCATATTATCTACATGTATCTTTCTTATTTGAGTGACAAAGATATGGTCATAGGGTTACTAAACATCAACGTCTAAAGGAGTCTGTCAAGGTTGTATCCTAGGAAAACACCCAGAGCACAAGTATGAGAAAGATAGTCATGAGAGAACCTCTGCACCTCTTGAGTTGATCCACAGTGACATTGATGGTCCATTCCCTCATATGTGCATGATCAATCCAAATATGAACTCATCTTCATAGATGACTTTTCCAGTTTCTATTGGGTCTATTTCCTAAAGCACAAGTCTGAAGTTTTTGACCTCTTCAAGGTCTTTTGAGCGTTGGTTGAGAACCTGTTTGGGAGGAGACTCAAGATCCTTAGATCTGACAATGGTGGTGAATATGTCAATTCAAAGTTCATTTAGTATTGCAAATATGCAAGTATATAGATGCAGCATTCGATCCCTTACGCACCACAACAAAATGGTGTTGCTTAGAGAAAGAACATATCACTGAAAGAGATGACAACTTGCATGATGGAGGCTAAGAATTTGCCACCAAAGTTTTGGGCCGAGGCTATAAAGTGTGCATCCTACATCCAAAACATGGTGCCTCATAATTAGATTGATGGTATTACTCCTTTTGAATCTTGGAGTGGGCACAAGCCAGATGTGACCCATTTCAGGATTTTTGGCTCAAAGGCTTGGGCTAGAATTCCAACTGAAAAGAGGAAGAATTTGCAGCCCCAAAGCCAAGGGTGCCTATTTATTGGGTATTATAAATATTCAAAAGGGTAGAATCTTATCAAATTGAGCACTAACAAATATTTCATTGAAATAAGTGTTCAGTTCCAAGAAAAGCCTTTAGCAGTAGTTGAAGTTGGAGATTTATCTTCATCACCAGAACCGTTGACTGTAAGTGAAGAGAATAATGAGTTTGCTGATTCTGATATGTGTGATAATTATGATTTAATTACGTATCCTAACAGTCCTACAAGACCAAAATGGGCAGCAAATACCATTCATGTAGCTGGGGAACTAGCTGGAAATCCTAATGACACTAGGAGGACTAGATCTCAATTTGAGAGTGCCCTTTGTGTGAAAGAACCTGTATTTGCTGAGAAGTGATATATTATGGTTGAATCAGATCCATAGAAATATGAATATGACTCATATGGGAAAAAACCATGCAAGAAGAATTCATCTCGCTCCAGAAGAACAACACTTGGGAACTGGTTGATTTTCCTATAGGGAGGAAGCTAGTTCAGTGTAAGTGGGTCTTCAAGACTAAGTTTTCTGCTGATGGTTCACATTTGAAATATAATAAAATCTTGGTAGGAAAGGGATACTCACAAGTACATGGTATTTACTACAATTAAACCTTTTCACCAGTGGCAAAGATGGACTCCATAAGTCTAGCTCTAGCCATTGCAGTTTCGAAGCAGTGGGAAGTACATCACATGGATGTGAAGTGTGCTTTACTAAATGGAGATATCAATAAAGAGATTTACATGTATAAACATGAAGGGTTTGTTTCTAATCCATATTTAGTGTGTAGGTGAAATAAATCATTGTATGGGATCAAGCAAGCCCCCAGGGCTTGGTATGCCAAAATTGATGGATTTTTGCTGTCATTGAGTTTTGTTCGATGGAATTCTAATCCAAATGTTTATTTGAAGCTTATTCATGGTTCTTTGATTATTATTTTCTTATATGTGGATGAACTACTGATTACAGGAATTTTAAAGAAAGAGATTGCCTCCTTGAAGGATGCAATGAACCATGCATTTTCCATGACAGATTTGGGATTGTTGAGCCAATTCTTGGGTCTTGAAATTGCTCAATCCCAACATAGAATCAAAGTGAATCAGTCTAAGTATGGTTTAGATTTTATCATCAAGTTCAACATGAAATTTTGTAATCCAAGCAAGACTCCATTACTTTCAGGAGTTAATATTGAAGAAGCAGGTTCTTCTCCTATGGTAAATAATACACTGTATATGCAGTTGATTGCGTGTTTGCTTTATCTTACACACACTTGACCTAATTTATCTTATGAAGTTAGTGTGGATTTGAGATACATGGATCAGCCTCATGATATCCACTGGAGAGCAGCCAAGAGGATCCTAAACTTTGTTCAAGCAACAAGAACTCATGGGATCTTCTACAAAGCAAAATATGATCTTGATTTGATTGGGTTTACTGACAGTGATTGGGAAGGTGACAACACAGATCGAAAGTCTACATCAGGATATGTGTTCATGCTTGTAGAAGGACCAATCAGTTGGTAAAGCAAGAAGCAGAGTGCCATAGCACTCTCATCTACAGAAGTAGAGTGTAGAGGAGTTGTAAATGCAGCAACTCAATGTTTATGGTTGCAAGGGATACTTGGAGAATGTGGCTTCGAATCAGAGTTTTCAACTATTATCTATTGTGATAATCAGAGCACCATTCAAATTTGCAATGATCTAGTTTAGAGACAGTGAACCAAGCACATTGATATCCATATGCACTACATCAGGGAGCTTATGCATGATGGTACCATTGTTTTACTCTTCTGTGCATCTTCAGAACAAGTAGCAGACATCTTCACCAAAGTTTTTTGTGAGAAGACCTTCAGCAATATCAAATCACTGCTATGGATTTCTGATCATGCTGTGAAGCATTATTGATGACAATATTTCCAAATTTTGTTTCATGTCCATGTTTAAGGGAGGATTTTTCCCACTGGGTTTTTTCCTCTTTCCTTGGTTGTATGGACAAGTAGTATGTAAAGGGTGACTAAGCCTTGTTGCTAGGCCCTATAGTTTTCTGATATTTACTCATAAATTCAGGCTTAAGGGGGGGTTTTAGAATAATTAACCCATAGTTACCTACATTTGACATTAATTAATTATTTTTGTCTTATTATCTAGATTCCTAGATTCCATTCTATGTTAGTTGTCTTCCACATGTCCTAGAAGTCAACACATTCTAAAATTGTGTCATGGAGCGCTTGGGAAACATCTTGTAAACCAAATTCAGCAAGTCTGCTTTTATTCCTGGTTACTAAAGTGCAGATCTGCTTTTTCTAAAAGATGCCTTGCTTTACAGCAGTTTTTAGGAAAAAGGAAAAGTTGGTCTAGGTGTAACTGCCTTGTTCTTTGCCCACATCATCCTCCCTCCTTTTCTCCAAACAAAAGCATGAATGAGTTTTATTTCCATCACTCTTTAGATTTCCCACTTGTCTTAACAAATTCATGAGCATATTCATAGATTTGGAAACAACTTTATACACTTATGGGGGATTTGACTACTTTTGGTAAGCCCACTTTTTTTACCATTTCAAATAGAATCCTTATTCTTTCGAACCACTCATGTAATTATATATTTGAGTAGCCTATTACTTCACAAGGTTGGATATTGTACACTTAATCAATAGAGATTAGTTTTATGCTCCAATTTCAGTCTCCTTTGATGTGAATTTTGCATGTTTGATTAGCAATTTTGTGAGTGTAATTCTTCTATCACTTGGGTTCAATTTCCACATATTTTTCCTTAAAATTGTTGTAAAGCAAGGAATCTTTCATAAAAAGTAGAAATACACTTTTACTATTCTAGAATTAAAGTAGAGTTGCTAAAAATGTTTCCAGGATGATTCCAAAGCGCTCCATGACCCAGTTTTAGCATGTGTTGACTTCTAGGTGCAAGTGGAAGCCAACTAGCATAGTGTGAAATCTAGGAATATAGGAATAAGACAAAAATGATTAATTAATGTCAAATATGGGTAACTATGGGTTTGATTATTCTAACACCCCCCCTTAAGCCTGACTTTATGAGTAAATATTAGAAAAATATAGGGCCTAGAAACAAGTCTTAGTCACCCTTTACATACTGCTTGTCCATACAAGGAAAGAGGAAAAAACCTAGTGGGAAAATACTCCCTTAAACATGGACATGAAACAAAATTTTGGAAATATTGTTATCAATCATACTTCACCACATGATCAACAATCCTCATCAGTGATTTGAGATTACTGAAGGTCTTCTCACAAAACACCTTGGTGAAGATGTTTGCTACTTGTTCTGAAGATGCGTAGTAGAGTAGAGAAATGGTACCATCATGCACAAGCTCCCTGATGTAGTGCATATGGATCTCAATGTGATTGGTTTGTTGTCTCTGAACTAGATCAGTGGAGATTCAAATGGTGCTTTGATTGTCACAATAGATGATAGTGGAAGTCTTTGATTCGATCCCACATTCTCCAAGTATCCCCTGCAACCAAAAACATTGAGTAACTGGATTCACAACTCCTCTATACTCTGCCTTTGTATATGAGAGTGCTATGGTACTCTGCTTCTTACTTGACCAAGTGATTGGTCCATCTGTAAGAATGAACACATATCCTGAAGTAGACTTTCGATCTATGTTGTCACCTGCCCAATCACTGTCAGTAAATCCAACGAGCTTTAAGTCAGATTTTGCTTTATAGAAAATCCCATGAGTTCTTGTTCCTTGAACAAAGTTTAGGATACTCTTGGATGCTCTCCAATGGAGCTCACGAGGCTCATCCATGTATCTTGAAGCCACACTAACTGCATAATATAAGTTAGGTTGAGTATGTGTAAGATAAAGAAATCACCCAATCAATTGGCTATAAAATGTGTTATTTACCAAAGGAGAAGAACCTGCTTCCTCAAGCTTAACTCTAGAAAGGAATGGAGTCTTGCTTGGATTGCAATATTTAATGTTGAACTTGTTGAGCAGATATGAAGCAAGGCTTGTACTAATGAAATTTTATTCCAGGTTGGGATTGAGCAATTTTGAGACCCAATAATTGGCTCAACAATCCCAAATCTGTCATGGAAAAGGAATGGTTCATTGCATCCTTCAAGGAGGCCATCTATTTATTTGAAATTCTTGTAATCAATAGGTCATCCACATATAAAAAAATAATAATTAAAGAACCATGTATCATCTTCAAATAGACATTCATATCATATTTGCATCGAACAAAATTATGTGACAGTAGAAAGACGTCAATCTTGGCATACCAAGCCCTGGGGGATTTCTTTATCCCATACAATGATTTCTTTAACCTACACAATAAATATGGATTAGACAAAAAACCTTTAGGTTGCTGCATATAAATCTCTTCATTCATATCTCCATTTAGAAAGGCACACTTCACATCCATGTGATGTTCCTCCCATTGCCTTGAAGCTGCAATGACTAAAGCTAGCCTTATGGAGTCCATCTTTTCCACTAGTGCAAAGGTCTCATTGTAATCAATACCTTGAAATTGTGAGTATCCCTTAGCTACCAATCTTGCATTATATTTCAAAGGTGAACCATCAGCAGCAAATTTAGTTTTATAAACCCACTTACACTTTACTAGCTTTCTCCCTAGGGGGAGATCAACTAGTTCCCATGTGTTGTTCTTATGGAGCGAACTGTATTCTTCCTTTATGAAAGTTTTCCATCTTGGATCATCTGATGCATGTTCATATGCATGAGGATTAGATTCAACAATCAAATAACACTTCTTAGCAAAGAGTGCATCTTTCACACAAAAAACACTCTCAAATTGAGATCTAGTCCTCCTAGTGTCACTAGGATTCCCAGCTAGTTCCCCAACTGCATGAATGGTCCTTGATTCCCATTTTGGTATTGTAGGGATGTTTGGATATGCAATTAAATCATAATTATCAGACATATCAGTATGATCAAACTCATTAGTCTCTTCACTTACAATCAGTGGTTGTTGTTAACCCAAAAATCCCCCACATAGCTCTCAATGGCCAACACCACTCAAGGACACCATATCACAACATTCATTTCACTCCACAATACCTTCCATTTGACCCCCAAACCTCCAAAAGAGCACAAGTACGAAGAAAAGGGCTAAAAACCCCAAAAAGAGCCCAAAATAGCCCCCTAGGAGCTAAAGCCCTCAAAAAGGGGCTGAAACTCTGAAAGCGGCTAAAGTTAGGGAGCAAGGGGCTAAAGGCCCAAAAAAGGGGCTAAAGCCTTGACCAAGGGCTTAAAACCCTAAAACCCCTTGGAAAAAAAATATAAGGAGGGTGGGGGGTCACTCCCAAAACACTCCTCACTTGCCTATTGTTATGCTGCCTGTGGATGCTTTGAGACCTCTTGCTCTCAAACCACCCACTCTCCCTCTCCCCCATATCCATCTCATCAATCCATTACTTCCCAACCAAGAGAGAGGTGCTCCCATGAGCTAGGGCATGGTGTCCCATTCCCACCTAAGTGAGGTATAATCTCTTTTTATGTTTGTCTTATTGTTTTTACTTTCTAACCCTCATCTATATTTGCAGGTTTTTCATTGACATTGTTTGCAAGTTTAGTAGCTTAGGTTTATTTTGCAGGTTTTGGAGGTAGAACCCTAACCTACTATGTGTAGAGGGGTTCAAAAGGGATGCATCTCCATCTTTATTTCTATTATTAGTTCTTAGATTTAGTTTACAGTAGCTGCCATTTACTTAGTCTTGCTTAGATTAACTTAGTTTCAATTCGCAGCTCTATTTATGCCATATTTACATTTCATTTTTTACTGTTTTCTAAAAATAGGAACCTACCCTTGTGCCATATAGGCACAAGCGAGCCATTCCTTCTCTTATAGTGAGGATAAATCTTCACTATAGCTTTGGCCACTGCGTTGGGGAGATCCCATAGAATCCCTGGGCCAAAATTTTTTAGTTTTCAAGTTTTTTCCATTTTACCTTAGTTTTTAGAAATATTAGTTTAGATCTATTTAAATATACTTTATTTCCTATTTTAGTGAGTGCCGAAGCCTCTGCTAGGCCAAGCCGAGTCAAACTGACCCTAGTACCAGTTACTGTCGGCCAGATCTGACCCTGCATCACCAAAAAACCCTGTTCCGGAGATGGTCGCTCTTATCGAGGGAAAAGGTGAGACTAGGGTGCACTTAATCCTCAGACAGGTGTGACTTTATCCTAGGAGCTCAAGTTGCAGCTGTTTTCACATTTTGTGCGACCCCCTCGCTCATTTCTGGAAAAATCTCGCGGCCCCCTCGCGGGATTTGGTCAGAAATGTGTGGCCTGTCACATAGAAGTTGTTTTTAAGTTTAATTAATAGTAATTTTCAGTTTCAGAGGACTGTTAGTGTAGCCCAGCTGCCTTTGTCCACCATTGCAGGTCTCTTTTTATTCCAGTTTCCATTTTCTGCAAATAAATCCATGAACAATGTGTATATGCTAAATCAATCATTAAGGCTTACTAAAATCAACTAGTCTAACTAAAAGTAACTTAAAATTAACCATATTGCCACCCCCTTCCTCCTCTACCTAGTCATCACCCTTTGGGGTATTCTGGGATACGACGAAGGGAAAGCTCATATAGATCTAGGCACTCCATGGTATTTTTTCCAAACCACTAAAACCAGGTGACCTGGAAGGTAGCGGGGGTAGAGAAGGAGGGATTCTCATGGCACTAAGCGTCCTCCCTATTGACCAACCTAGCACTTGGGAGGTGACCTGAGGATCTACGGATGGGCTTAGTCCCATTGTGTTGAGATCCCAACGCCTTCTCTTGGTTGAAGAAGAATATCACTGAGAGGTAGACATTTAGTTAGGCCAACAATTCAGTGTTAATCACCATATTTTCTTACAAATTTCTATTTATGTTTTCATACAAAACCATGATATGAAATCTACCATGAATTCATAAACCATATTACAAACCAATAACCAGAACAGACAAACAAATCAATACACCATACCAAATAATTAACCCAACTCAGTTCATGACGTTGAGTAAGCCTTAAAATTTACCAAATTTACACTAAGTTCAATCAATTCTGTAGTCTTTGAGGACATAAGTCCCTGACTGCTTCAACTATGGGAAATACTTGGGATTTTCCTAGAAAATCACTGTGAGGAGTACCATAAGAACCCCAAAGTAGCTGGTCGCTGAGAGGAATTGCCAAGCGAAATGGGCAATGACCCCTTCCGATTGAGTAGAATCACCCATGAGGAACAAGCCAAGCACTATCCTCTGGTAGTCTTGGTGGCTGAGAGACCACCTTCAGCCAATAGGAAGCCATTGAAACTAGGGTCCAAATCTCATACCCACCAGTTTCATACACCAAAGTGAACACAATTGATCCTCCATGATCTTCCTCACTCCTAAGAGGAGAACCACCACCATTTGGAACACTCAGTTGGCATTGTTGTAGCTATTCTCAGTGATCTCCCACACCATCATAGGGCCAGATAGCCTCTGATTCTGATTCAGACCCATATCAGTCTAAACCAGACCTCCACACCGCACCATCTAGCCCCATGGCTACTGCAAACCCGGATCCATTTTCTGGCCTAACCTTAGCAAGTGGACCCATGTCCACATCACAATCTATCACCCACAACTTAACAAGTGGTCCAAGCACAGTCATGCATACTTTCATTAGCCAATTTCCACCACCAATAGTGACCAGCCAATCTGGCCCAGTGGTAACACATGGGGGCAGTGGCCCCTCCACGCACATTGTCCCCCTTGCCACGCAGGGGGGCACTGCACCAACCACCCACATTGCCCCCACCACCATACATGGGGGAAATGCCCCCGCTACCCATACCTTCCCACGCACAACACTTGGGGGCATTGGCCCATATGCCATGGTGCCACCACAAGCACCCCTAGCCATGCAGATGCATTATGCACCTGCAAACCCCACCCCCATTGCAGCCCCATCCCACATCAACTTGGGGTCAAATATTCCCTTTATGGCTCATCTGAACTTGCCTGAATTGGCTAGATTAACGAATTATCCCATCCACCACCAATATTTCTGGCCACCTATGCCAACGAAGCTGCCATTAGACATCCCAAAGTTTGAGGGAAAAGCCAGGGAAT
>LPNX011172613.1:27069-159193 GCA_001517045.1 Pseudotsuga menziesii | reverse complement strand
ATATAAGAATACATTCCGAAGTTACATATACATCAACACTCCCTCTTAACTAGGAAGGTATTCTTTTGACACAATTTTCAGCACTGGTCTTCTTCTTTGTATAAGCTGGATCTTCTGAGTCATCTTCATCTTCAAGTCATCTGGATTTGGATCATCTCTCGATCTGGATCATCAAAAAAGGGCATCACTGGATCTAGATCATCACTCGATCTGGATCAACATCACTGGACTGGATCTGGATCATCACTCGATATGGATCATCTCTTTGGACAGGATCTGGATCATCTCTCGATCTGGATCATCACTGCTGGATCTGGATCATCTCTCGATCTGGATCATCAAAAAATGGCATCACTGGATCTAGATCATCACTCGATCTGGATCAACATCACTGGACTGGATCTGGATCATCACTTGATATGGATCATCTCTTTGGATAGGATCTGGATCATCACTGCTGGATCTGGATCATCACTCGATCTGGATCTCCTCTGGTCATCATCATGTGTGTACTATCTCGTCATAGGAAGTTCTACAGATCCAGCCCTTTTTCATGCTGTATGTAGGCCCACCACCTGCAGGTCTTCATCATCACCGGCCATACTGTGGAATCCTCAGGACTTATTACATGCGTCACAAAACCTCGAAAGAGCATCCCAGGCTATTACGAGCACACAAATCTACCTATAGGATCTCCCAGGGCTCCGAATTACATGTGACCTCACCACAAAACCTCGCAAGAGCATCCCAGGCTGTTACGAGCACACAACTCTACCTATAGGATCTCCCAGGGCTCCGAATTACATGTGCCCTCTCCACAAAACCTCGCAAGAGCATCCCAGGCTGTTACGAGCACACAACTCTACCTATAGGATCTCCCAGGGCTCCGAATTACATGTGGTCATGGCAAAACCTCGAAAGAGCATCCTAGGACTGATTACAGGCACACAGCCCAACCTAATGGATCTCCCAGGGAACCGAATTACATTCCATAGGACAAAACCTTGAAAGAGCATCTGCCAGATATCCCAGGGAACTGAATTACATGCCATAGGAAAAACCTTGAAAGACTATCTGCAGATCTCCCAGGGCTCCGAATTACATGTCCTCCCAGAGAAAAACCTCGAAAGAGGATTTTCCAGATGTCCCAGGGCACCGAATTACATGCCATAGGAAAAACCTTGAAAGACCATCTGCAAATCTCCCAGGGCTCCGAATTACATGCTCATCTGCACAACCTGATCCACGGCCATAGAGTATCAACCTGATACTCACCATACATCATCCTGATGTACTCATGATCATCCTGATCATCATCACTGCAACATCCTGCTGCATATCATCTGGAGCAACATCCTGAAGCTCGTCATCCATGATCATCTTGATCATATAGTGCATCTACCTGATGCATACCAAGTATCTATCATCATACATGATCTACCTGACCATCCAATGTATCCACCTGATACATATATAGATACATGGTCCAAGCACACATCATCCAGCACTTACATCCACAGCCATGTGAAGGATCCCCCTTCCAACATGCTTAGAATGGCTTCAGCAAATGTGTCCATCACTTCTTCCTCGAAGTATCCTCGATCTGAAGCACACCGAGTCTCTCTCTGAAGTACTTGAACTTCACCCTGGCTAGTGGCTTCGTCAGCACATCTGCAATCTGCTCGTCCATCGCAACATACAGGAGCTTCAAATCTCCTCTCCGCACTATATCCCTGATATAGTGATATTTGATCTCTATGTGTTTCGACCTGTCATGAAACACTGGGTTCTCGAACAGCTTCACAGAACTCTGGTTATCACAGAAGATACTAGTAGCCTCCAACAGGAGATCCAATAACTCAGACAGTAGCTTCCATAGCCATACTGCCTCACAACTAGCTGAACAAGCTGCAACATACTCTGCTTCAGCTGTACTTAGTGCCACACAAGATTGCTTCCTGCTAAACCAAGAGATCACACCTGATCCCAAACTGAAGCAACATCCAAAAGTACTCTTCCTGTCGATGGCACTGCCTGCCCAATCTGAATCAACATAACCCTCCAGGTTAATCTTCTGATTCGCATCATACTTGAGCCCATAATCAATGGTACCCTTCAGGTACCTTATAATATGCTTTGCAGCAATCAAGTGAACAATTCTTGGATCTGTCAAGTACTAGCTCAAGGTGTTCACAGCAAAGAAAATATCTGGTCTCGTGTTCGTCAGGTACATCAATGACCCAATCATCTGACGATACATCGTAGCATCAACCTTCTCTGAAGAAGCATTACTCAATAGCTTCAGGTTCGATGCCATAGGTGTAACCATAGCCTTGTAGTCCATCATCCTGAACCTCTTCAGGATCTCTACTGCATACTTCCCTTGTCCAAGGAAGATTCCACCTGTACTCTGCCACACCTCCATGCCTAGAACAATAGTGCATCGACACATAACATGAGCATCACTGGTCTTCTGACTTCAACCTTGAAGCAAAGGTTGAAATCCATTTTACTCTCAGTAAAGCCTGGAGCCATCAGTAATCTTCCCATCCCGTCGTACCATGTCGAACCTCAGGATCTTCTGCAATCACTCCCTCTGAAGCGGAGCATCATACTCCCTCTGTCTTCCGTACTCTATGCACTGAAACATTCTGTACTGGAGTGACAAGTAGTATCCATCTAGGATCACTGGATACTAAGATCCTCTATCTTGAACTTCTTCAAAAGTTCATCTTGCACCCATCTGTGAGCTTGTCATCCTCTATCAACCTTGTAGCAAAGGTTAAGATATTCATCAAGCTCATCATGTATGTGTTATCCCATGGGTGTCTTCTGAACTCATACAAGGCCTTCTTTCATTTGCACACATGTTTATGCATGTCATGTGACTTCACTTCTATTAGCTATAAATGTTTCTTCGTAGACTATGCCTTCTCTTTGTGAGAAGCCTCATGCTACGAATCTTGCTTTGTATCCCATGATGTTTCCATCTACTGCATGATGGAACTATGAACTTCTCTTCAGGTCTTGATACTATGCCCTGACATCATTCTTCTTGAACTGGAAGGTTCTGCATCAATGATGTCACTGTACTCATCATATTATTCTTTGACTTTGAACTATCGTCACTTGTTCTTCGAAACAAGTCTTCATTCTTCTTTTCTTGTAGGCGTTTATGTATGCGATATTTCCTACAAGTCAAATGTATTATATGGTTAGAAACATTTCATAAGGAATATTCATACTGGCAAATACTTATGCATAATTATATGATCATGCAACTACTTTAGCCAATACAACATTCATCCATATCTCACTGAAACTTTCGAGATGCCTTCCATCTCTACCAGGACAACATTGGGATTGTGCAATAATACAATATGTCAGCAAAGAGGTTTCATTCTAGATAAGTAGCAATGGAGAATTTGTATAGCACTATGAGCTACTTACCCATCACATGCATATTAGTAGTATACTGTCATTAATGCAAACATCCTATCATGCACGATACAATAACTAAATATAAACAAATGCATAACAAAACAATATCATGAAATGACAATTGAATACTTATATTTATTTGTTTTGAGGGTAGACTCCTTCTTGAGCCTTCAGCTTCATCGTCTTCTTCATTCATAATAGCATCGTTTCTTATCCAAATGCTGAGGTGGATAAGAAGTTCTTCAAGAGTTGAGATCTTCAAATTCCTCATTGCTTGAGGGATCTTCTTTGGATGATGAGAGCTTGATCTTCAGTTTCTTCCATCTCCCCTTCTCTTCTTATGAATCAAGCTTCTTCTTCTTGTTGAAATGTAATCACTTCCTTCTGGAACACATTCCTTGAATGAATGAATTCCACGATCCTGGGAGGCCATTCAAGGTGGCCATCACCACTTCTTTTACCACTTCAAGTTGATCTTTGATTTGAGAGACTCTTATGGCTGCATGGTCTCTACATTCTGTATCTTCACATTCTTCAACTAGTTTCTTTAGGTCATATTCTGATTTTGTTCTTCCCTTCAAATAGCTTGAAATTCAGGAAGACCTTCAACAACTTTGCTTGCAATAGGTAGTGCTCTGTAATGCACATGTGCAAGCCTTCTATGCCAAAGCTCATTTGGCTCTACTATGTCATGGATCAAGGCTTGTTCTGGATGGCCCTTCAATTTGTACAAGCCTCCTTCTTATTCTCCAATCACTACCGCATCATCGATAGTATTTCCTTTTTGGCCACATGATGACTTGACCATCTATGAATGTAATCCCCATTCCTTTTACATCAATGCTGAAACAAACAATACTTCTTTCATTGTTAGAGACTTACCAGAGTCTAGCTTGTATGAAGATTCCCCACTACCTTTTATTGGATATTGGTATTCATCTCCTAGTTTCACCTTGTGAGGGGATTCATGTTCTGATAGTCTCACAAAGGATTCCTTGAATCCCGTCATATGTTTGTAAGCCCCACTGTCTATAAGCCAATCATCACTTCCATGAGTAATGTTATTTGTGAGAGCTGATATCAGAACATATTCATCCTCGCTTGAGGAATCTTCACTTTCATGAGTAATGTTATCTGTGAGAGTTGATATCAGAACATATTCATCCTCGCTTGAGGAATCTTCACTTTCATATCGGTATCTCTTTCTGGATGGTTCATCATCCTCTGCAGCATGAGCATGATGTCCTCTTTGGCCTCGTCTCCCTCTGAGACTAGAACCTCTATACTCATGTAGGTGTCCAACCCTTTTTCTTTAGAGAGATCATATACTTCCAGGCTTGGAAGTTGTCAACTTCCCCAAGCTTGTCACCAAGCTGATGTGATATATCATATTGAAATAAGAAGCTCAAATGGAATTAGCAAAGAATTAGATCTTACCGATTTGAGGTGTCCGTCCTTGTCCTGGAGTTTGCTGATCTAGGGTTTGTCATAGAAACCCTAATTTTCAAAACTTGGAATATTTCAGATATGATTGGATGAACAGATATATCTCTTCAAATGGAGCTGTCCAATGTACTCCTTTTCTGAAAACAGTGGAGGGAAGCTCCCGGAACAGGAAGCCCTAATTTTCTGATTTCTTCTGCAGAAATTCCTGTTACTGTTTCTATGATATATCCGACATTACTGCTCCTATGAGTTGGAAATTTCTTACTGAGGTAACCTCACATGTTCTTGATCCAACACCATAGGTTTCATCAGAATTGGTTTCACCATTTGGGATTTATGATCCTTTTCCCAAGGTGACCTGTTACATGACTGTTCAGAACAGCGAAGTTGTACGGCATGCCACGTGTCACTGGTTCATCTTCTGAGTCTGATATTCGGACCACAGAAATTAAAGTCTGTGCCCTTCTAGAACATCTTTAGGAATTCCATTTGTACCTCTGTAGCCCAAGATATTACAGATCTCCCCAGGTGACCTGTTTATGGATGATTTCTAGAAGAGGCCGGAACCCTAACTTGGAGAGATCATATCTCCCAGAATATAGAGAATCTGAGGCTGAGCTTTTGACACAGCGTTCATCAAGATTGTATCTTCGGCTCCTGAAATGTTCAGCATCTGAGACTTTTCCAATCTCGGAATGTAGCGACTGTACCAAAACTTAGCAGTTTTAGTATTTAGGGTTTCTCCTAGCTCAGGGTCAAACTAGGGTTTGACTTTCCCGGAGTTTCACCCAACCAAATTTATTGATCCAGGTCTCTAAATTTCGGTTTTGATGAGGAGAAAAATCCTATTCTGGTCTCACTCAAAAATTCCTCTTCTGTAGAAAGCCCTAATTTCCACATCGAAACTGAAAATGATTGAAATTGAATTCCGCATCGACAGAAAGATGCACCCTTCAATGGAGAGTCATCCTAGCATAATTTTGCTGAAAATATTTGGAGGAATATCCAAAAAATAGGAAGCCCTAGTTCCTGTAGCTGCACAATGTCTTCTTCTCAGGTTAGCTCTGATACCATGTTAGTTTTTCAACATTTAAGCTAGCATTATGATAAGATCTTTTCACTGAGAGAATAACAAGCACAGCAATCACATAAGCACATCACAAGAGACAAGAGACACAAATATTTTAGGAGGGGAAACCATAAATGGAGAAAACCCCTCAACTTCCTCTAAGATAGTATCACCACAAGATGTGATCCCAAAACAGTAAGATGACCTCCCAACACAACAACAGCCTTCTGTCTTCTGTCAAGCCAAAGTATTTCCTTCTCCAAAGGTGCGCCACACTTGAGAGAGCAAGTGATGTATGTCACAAGTGATAAATAGAGAGACTCTCACTCTCTATTTATATTCTTCCGTTGACTTGAAGTGCACTCAACCATGTAGGCTTAACTTACAATTACTTACTTGAGCCTACACCTTAATTAGTGTATAATAACCCAAGTGCCCCGAAACTGTGGGGACTTACCTAATGACTTGACAAGACTTGTTTACATTAATAATCCTCCTGATCGGAACATCGGGGTAAGACAATATGACTCAAATACATAATAGAAACATCCTGGAATAAACATCGGGTTACAATATATAAAATACATATAAGAATACA
Organism: Pseudotsuga menziesii; assembly: GCA_001517045.1. Taxonomy (NCBI): domain Eukaryota; kingdom Viridiplantae; phylum Streptophyta; class Pinopsida; order Pinales; family Pinaceae; genus Pseudotsuga; species Pseudotsuga menziesii. The sequence goes on along the minus strand of LPNX011172613.1, from coordinate 152,639 downwards.
TTCCGAAGTTACATATACATCAATAGGGAATGTCCCCAAAATCATATAATGACATTCCATCTATGGTGCTCATCCAATAGCATTGTAGAAGACTCCATCAGGCCGAGGCTGTTCCAATGCACCCTTACAGGTGCCGTGGAAAAATGGTACATTAAGCTACCCCAAGCCAAGTACCCCAACTTCAACTCCCTAGCCTTCATGTTCCTACAGTATTTCCAACTCCTTGTCAGATATGATGAGGGAGTGGAGATCCTGTTATCCTGTCGCCAAAACACTGCCACTCACATCATTGATCATATCCATGAGTGGCAGCGGCGCTGTAGCTTGTGCAAGATCCAACTTGACGACAAGATCTTCTTGGATATTTTCCTCAAGACTTTTCTTCTTGCCATCGCAAAGGATATCGCATCTGAACGTCCCCAATTTGAAGAAGAGGCCATATTGAAGGCCCAACAATTTGACCTCATTTACACCTAGTCTGGATACTTGTACACTGTCATTCCAGATGCTCCTTATCCAAGTACCTCTTACCACGATGCATTGGGGGCATCCCACGCAGCGGACGACATCATAGGGTCAGTCTCCCAACAACCACAGCCTTGACCGACACCACCTGCCATGGTACCACAACCAAGCAACACTGCTAATGTTTCCTATCAAAACCAAGCTCCGAACTATGATAGAATGATGTCCCAGTCTAGAGCAACAACCTCTTATGCACAACCTGCACCACCACAGTAGGCTCAAGCCATGGCTTGGCCAACACAACAGTATGTGGGGAAAATTCCCACATTTGTGGCACCACCATCCCCACAAATATACTATGCACCACAAGTGCAACAAGTTCAAGCCCCCGCCCCTGCTCCACCCACTCCACCCGCTCCATTGGGACAATTGTTTGCACAAAAAAACTATCCCAACCAGCCTGCCCCTAATAATCAACAAAGGAAAGCTAGAAACAATAGGCCCCACAACCAAGGCAATAACCAACCGTAGGGAGGCAGTCAGCAACCGATCCCTCCCAATAATGCCGTGGCTAACTGGCCAGCCCAAAACCCCCCACAGCAGAATGAACCAAGATGCAATGCTCCATTGCATACAAACCAACCTTGTACACTATGTGATGTCTATGGGAATTACATGTTTGAATGTCCCTTCATGGCTCACGCTAGGCAGGCCATTCAAAATGAGGCCCAACAGGCTGCCAATGCCCCCACTCAAGTACAACCCAACCAGGCACCACAAGGACCTCCTCCAATGGTGCTTCAAAACCCCCTACCATTCCAAGGATTGGTGGCAATCCCTCCCCCTCCCCAGGCCAATCCCAATGCTCCGGGGGCACCGCCCATGACCAAAATAGGTGTTCACCACCTGATGACCATGACCACTGAAGAGGTCAACTTACAGACTAGACGAAATCAGTACGATACCACCACCGAACCTGCCGACTTATCGGCAGCATCCACGTCTAAGACAACCAACCTACCTCTCCAGTTACCCCCATTCCTGTGCCCCCCCATATGTAGAATTATCAATAACCCCACAGCTAGAGCTGCAGTCAGCTATAGCATTGTGGATGATTTGGCCCAAACGCCAATCACCATGTCCACTCTTGAGGTACTTAAAACATGCCCAACACAACGGAAAGCCTTACTAGCCTCTCTAGGGGTAGTAGACCCCTCCGATTCCAATATAATATCATTTGACATAGAGAATGGAGAGCCATGCATGCCCTCCACTATCACCTTCCAAATCCTGGTATCCATCCAGAACTTAGTTGTGCACCAATGCATAGTGGATGAGGGGGCATCCATGTGCATCATGTCTACCTTGGTTTGGCAGAAACTTGGATCATCGATTCTGCAACCATCCTCCACGACTTTGCGGGCTTATGATGGACATCCCACTAAAGCCGAAGGAATCCTCCCCCATGTCCCCATCATGTTAGCCGGGAAGACATTCATGATTGAAATCAAGGTCGTCAACGCTCAACTGGATTACAACCTCCTCCTTGGGAGGAGTTACATGTATGCCATGCAAGCCATTGCGTCAACTATCTTTCACCTCATGATGTTCCCCCATGAAGGGAAGATTGTGACGGTTGACCAGCTCACCTACCATGATCCGCAAGGGTTAACAGTGCCTGCTAATGTTATCCCTACCATCACCACCACTGAGCCGTAAGGGGCGACCGCACATGCTAATGTCATCCCTGGAACCAAAACTATGGTTGAAAACACACCAGCCTCCCCACCATTGAATGTGGGCCCTGGGTTGTTTACCGATCCCACCATGATGGATCCTTTCCCGTTGGTGTCACCACCACCAACACAAAAGCAAACTGCGGACTTGTGCATGGTCTCATCAAGCACCGCTACACCCAAACAACAACCGCAGCCGCATCCCCAACCACAACCACAACATCGTCCACAGCCACAACATCACCCACAGTAGCAGCATTACGCGCAGCTGCAACCACAACCTCACCCCCACATGCAACCAGCTGGGAGTTATGTGGGCTCATCTTCGGTCCATACAATTCCCTTCCTCTTTCCCCCACCTGGTGTCATGAGCAAGCCGGTCATGGACACCTTAAGCCTACCCAACTTTACATTGGGGATCCCAGTGTGGTATCTAGATCCACCAGCTCAACTAGCAATGCCCCAGGTTGTGTTAACTTCGGTGCAACCTATTGCGGTTGAGTCCCACCCCCCACCCAGTCCGCATAAGCCAACTGCCGCACGCACACCTGCACCGCCCCAACCCAAAAGGGCTAGGGGAAAGAACACCAAAGCCACCACAGAACCATGACAAGTCCCACCTTGTGCTGTCTGTGAACAACAGGGCCATCCAACTCATAATTGCCTTGAAATAACAGTGATCCATGCACATCTGGATGCCATGGATACAAACGAAAATATCCCCGTGGTTGAACTCCCAACCGCGCCACTAGTCAAGAATAAGGCATTAAGGACAAACCATGATTGAGCCCTTTGCGACTTGTATGGACATTACTCCCACCATTGCCAAGACTAGCCTGAATTTCGAATGGCTCTTGTTGACCTCCGTCACCATTCCCTTGAGTCTGAGATCACCTTGATCAAAGAAGTTCACCCACCACCACCTCCTTCGTCCGACACCATGTCCATTTACATGATGTCTAGTTCCCCCGACCAGCTCATTCCCATCTCCAACGACGGTCCATCACACCTGTCACTTCATTGATTCAACAACGATGAGGAGATCCTTGAAGCTCTAACCGCCCCAAAATACCCATGGGATGACATGCACCATCGCTCGTTCTTCCTCCCAGAAGAGCTTGTGTCACAGTCCGACTAGTTTTTCGTGGAGACCAAATATTTCATCCATGGGAAGGTTGACTGGTTCAAGAACCCAATCCTAGCACCCGATGCCTTCGAAGAAGGGAACATGGTGAACATTTCACCCACAATTAAAATCAACATCTCAACCAACTCTGATATCGTTGAAGAAATCATGCTGGGGGCATCTTGCTCCCTGGAAGAGGTCGATGCCTACACTGCCCTCTTCCAAGAATTCCGTGAAATCTTCCCCTGGTCATACACTGAAATGGCCAGCTTAGATCCATCCATCATGGAACACCACTTCGACACATGGCCTAATGTGGCACCTGTCTGCCAGAAGCAATGACCCATCCATCCATCCAAAGTGGTTGCGGTGAAAGCCGAGATAGAGAAGCTGTGCACAACCAGCTTCATTTATCCCATTGCATACACAGCTTGGGTTTCTAATCCTGTTCCTGTGAATAAAGAATAGGGTACCATTTGCGTTTGCACAGAATTTCATGATCTCAATGGGGCATGTCCCAAAGACAACTTCCCCACATTGTTGATCGACCAGATCATCGATGCATGCGTTGGACATGAGGCCTTCTCCTTCATGGATGGATTTTTTGGTTACAACCAAATCCAAATTTGGAAAGAAGACCATTAAAAAATGGCATTCACAACCCCATGGGGCACATTCACCTACTGAGTCATGCCCTTTGGCCTTAAAAATGTTGGAGCCAACTTCCAGCGCGCCATGACATATTGTTTCCACGATTTAATTCACATCATCTTGGTCTACTTGGACTATCTCACCACTCAATTACGAAAACAAACACAACATATAGATGACTTGTGGCAAGTCTTTTTATGTTGCCGCAAGTACAACATCCGCCTGAACCCCCTCAAGTGCATTTTCTGTGCCTAGGAAGGCCGTTTACTTGGATTTATCGTCTCCCACAAAGGGATAACGATAGATTCCCTCAAAGTTCAGGCCATCCTTGATCTTCCTCCCCTAAGAACTCAGAACCAACTACAAAGCCTGCAAGGCAAGGCCAACTTCCTTCACTGCTTTGTGCCAGAATATGCAACAAAATCCTATGGATTCATCTGCCTGCTCTGCACAAAAATCCCCTTCGTTTGGGATCAGCAAGCACAAGAATCATTCGAGGAACTCAAACAAGCACTAGCTTCTGCACCATTACTCTCACCACCAGATTTCACTCGAGACTTCATCCTTTATGTGTCAGCCTCAGAAAACGCCATTGTTGGAGTCTTGGTCCAACAAGACGATTCTCACCATGAGCACGTGATTTACTACATTAGTTAGAAACTAATAGGACCCCCATTACGATATTCACCTGAGGAGAAATTAGCCCTCGTTGTCGTCTTCTCAGATCAAAAATTGCGCCACTACATCATTGCCAACCATACTCGTGTAGTGGCTAATTCAAACCCAATGCACTACCTCTTAAGCCACTCCCTTCTACAAGGTCGAGCAGCCAAGTGGGTAGTAATCCTCCAAGAGTTTGACCTAGAGTTTGTGTCTCCAAAAAGCACGAAGGAACTCACATTGGCCACACTCATGACTGATCTGCCCCCATTAACCCCCCCAATGATGATCTCCCTGATGATTTCCTATTCATCATATCTGCTGACGACCCATGGTATGGGGACATCCTCCTGTATTTATGAATGCAAAAGTTCCCAGCACGCTTCAATCATGAGGATAGGTGACGCATCTAACATCAAGCCATTCGTTACTTGCTGATTGGAGATGTTCTGTATTGTCAAGGCATTGATACCATCCTACGTCCTTTCCTCACCCGTGACGAGGCCAAGACCATCCTCAATGACAGTCACCTTTAAGGACTAGCAACTGGCCAAAATATTCTTCGTATCAGCTATTTCTGGCCCTCCATCTTTGCTGATTGCATAGAGGCAGTAAAATATTTCCGCAGCTGTCAGTTTTTTACCCCAAAGGCAAGAACCCCCCCCGCACCATTACACCCCATAGTCACAGTCGGGTCCTTCTACAAATGGGAAATCGACTTCATGACCATCAAACCTATTTTGGCTAATGGCCACATGTACATTATCATGGAAGTCGATTACAAAGCCATGCCCACATTTGATTGCAAAGCCGAAACCGCAGTAGGTTTCTTCTTCAATGATGTTATCGCATGGTTTGGTGTCCCTAAATAGTTAGTATCAGACCATGGGGCACACTTCCAAGATGTCGTGTGGGATGAACTCACAACCATGTTGAAGTTTGAACACCAATACTCATCATCCTACTATCCCCAAGGCAATGGCCAAGTTGAAGCGGTTAGTAAAATCATCAAAACAATGCTCCAACAGATGGTAGGAAATCACAAAACCAACTAGCATCACATGCTATTCTCTGCCCTATGGGCTTATCGCACATCCACAAAAACCACAACTAATTTCACCCCTTTCCTCCTAGTACATGGCGTTGAATTAGTGCTCCCCATAGAGTGCCAAATCCCATCTCTCCACCTCATGGTGGAACTCCTTCCTGATACTTCACCTTTAGAAGAATGGATCCTCCAACTTGAGCAAACCATAGAGGACCATCGAGCTTCCCTCCAAGCCATCGAAGCAGCAAAAACATGATCAAAGATCCAATATGACTCCCATGTCCACCCTCGCACCTTCAGCGAAGGTGATATGGTTCTAGTATACGACCAACCCAACGATAAATTGGGTAAAGGAAAGTTTGAATCAATGTGGTATGGCCCATACATCATCCACTGTTGCCTCAGAAAAGGGGCATACACCCTCATTGACTCTGATGGACAACTCTTGGAGAACCCCCGCAATGGGCTCTACCTCAATAAATTTTACGCTTAACATCACCAATGATTCACTTCATTTTCTTTTTCTTGTTTTTCAATGTTTTTCAGCAAAAATCAAAGGCAGCACCATCAGCTGCTAGTCAAAAGTCACCTGGAACCCGTTCGAGACACCTTTCACACCCCCAGGATCAAATTTTCATTTCGTTATGAGACCATAGTCTTATGTTTAATAAGCCAATTTAGGGACCATTTCCCACAAGTCACCTTGATTCACTAGCCATGACATGATGATGCGAGTGTCTACGGACTGGTACTCGTATCACACTGCCCAACCACTACTCATGCAAGCTGTCAGGGCGCTGCCCATTAAGGATTGTACTATAGTTTTACTTTTTGTATTTATAATTGTCTTTTTTCACCGCACCTTACGCAGACATTTGGACCATCGTCTAGAAAACCTTTTGTTTTTCTACCATGTATTTGACATAGAAGTGTCCTCAGGCCGCTTCCCATTAAGAAATGTAATTTTAGCTTTTACTTTTTTTATTTTTAGCACATAGTTGTATTTTCCATTCACCGCACCTTACACGGACCTTTGGACCATTGTCCACAAAAAAATTTCTTTTCTTGCACGTATTTGGCATATAAATGCCTCTGGACTTGTACTCACATCACATGTGGTTAAGTCCATCCACATTAACACACACACACGCTCTCCTGACCTCTATCTGAGAGCCACCTCGGTTTGCATGCCTCTGCCGCACCGTCTTGCAGGCCTCTGTAGCAATATATCCCACACATGTATTGGTATGTTTGAGAGCCTTCTGCTCTGTCCATACTACGCGGATGACCTTTGGACCTCTGTCCACTGTCCCGACATGGGGGCAACGCTCATGCCACCACATTCGGTTGACCACATTGGAGTTTCGTTTGAGCTCTTTTCTGACTCCTTAAAACAATGAAAATATCACCGAGCGTAGCTACTTCCTTTCCCGCTCGCTAAAGTATAGGAAGGGCATCTACATCGTCTCATTTACCTCCTTTTGCGGACCATGTAGACCATTTTTTGAAAAGGACCTCCTTAGTACACTCAAGCCAAGACTGTTCCCCTCTGCATACTTTTGTGCCTTCTCAGGCAGAGGGGCCGCACTTTACGAAAAAGCTCACCACCGATTGTCGTTAAGCTCTTTTCCAGCTCTTTCATCAAGAAAATATTGCCGAGCAAACTTGGTTTCATTCATTCTCATAAAAGTATCTGAATGACCATCCAGTCAGTATAGTTTTAACCTTTTCTGGCCTAATTGGACTACCAATGGTAAAGAAGTCTCTCATCCCCTCCAGGATGAGCGAGCTCTCCTATGTATACTTTTATCCTTATTCGGGAACAGGAGACTACCAACAAAAAAGAGCCCCCACTGGAGTCTTCTTCGTGCTTTCAGACTCTCTAAAATTGAAAGCACCATCGAGTATTTACGTTCTTGGGCTCACCAAAAATCCACAAGATCATACCACAATGGTGTCCCTAGACACCACCCCACAGAAAACAGTTTGGCAAAATTCCCACATTGGGTCACCTTTGTTCAGAGTACTCTGCAATGTGTCTTCCTTGGATCCCATCAGTATCAAAAGGGTCCACCTCCTCCAAGTATTTCCCATCTGCAACGATATTCCTGGTATTATAGCTATGATCCCATTTCCATGAGTAAAGTTTCATTTGCTGTCCGGTCCGCCCTGCTGTCATACTCTGAACAAAGGAAGTTTGAGTCTCCCTCTCCCCCCCACCCTTGTTCAATTTTTCCTTCCCTCCCCTCCCCCCCAATTTAGTGAGTCAGTCCGTAGATTGCTTCACACCTTTCGGTTATTCCTCATGCTCTTGGTCAAGGAAACATCATTGCCTTGACTAGGGGCAGGTCTCCCTCTATTGACACCAACACACATATTCCAGAGGATAGACCTAGAGGTACCTATACCTTGGTTTCATTAACATCATTGATGAGTTCCTTGGACCACTTGAGAGGAGTCCTTAGTGCCTCTTGGGATGGTTGTTTCTCATGTGCTCGACTTCAACTCCATCATCGCACTGTTGAGATTCGTACAGGGTTTGTTCCACATAGTACTTTGTCGAAGACCCCGGTTGTCACCTGACTCTAGCACATTGGTGAGTCCACTCGAGGGACCTAAACAGATTATGTCCCTTGTGATTTTTGGGTTGCGTTGGAGACAGTGACCTGAAGCCCCATCAGTGCTTCGGTATACCTTTATGATTGATGCAACATACTTGTACCACAGAGACTCTAACTCTCAATCAGTGAGTCCATAAAACTATGTACCGTTCTAGATCGAGTAGACCATCAGTCATGAATATGTAGCATTCCATGAGAATGCCATGGGTCCAATGTACCAGATCAATATTGTATTCAGCCTCACATGGAGGCAACCAGCATTGCAACATCAGTTGTATATGATCGGATCTTATATTTTAGAGCATAGATCAAATGATTCTTTTGACATTGTCACGAGCATGGGAATGCGCGCCTCATCCATATACATGTCACACATTTATTATATCTCACCCATTGATGGGAACCAAATTAATACAAAAACCAAAAGCCACCATGCCCCAGCCCTGAAAGCACCACCTCTTTACAGTAAATCCTATGATGTTCATCGGCCATACATTGAGCTCCTGCCATCACACATTAGGGGGCAATCTGTTAACCCAAAAATCCCCCACATAGCTCTCAATGGCCTACACCACTCAAGGACATTATCTCACAACTTTCATTTCACTCCATAAGACCTTCCATTTGACCCCCACACCTCCAAAAGAGCACAAGGATGAAGAAAAGGGTTAAAAACCCCAAAAAAGAGCCCAAAATAGCCCCCCAGGAGCTAAAGCCCTCAAAAAGGGGCTAAAACTCTGAAAGGGGCTAAAGTTAGGGCGAAAGGGGCTAAAGCCTTGACCAAGGGCTTAAAACCCTAAAACCCCTTGGAAAAACTATATAAGGAGGGTGGGGGGTCACTCCCAAAACACTCCTCACTTTCCTATTGTTATGCTGCCTATGGATACTTTGAGACCTCTTGCTCTCAAACCACCCACTCTCCCTCTCCCCCATCTCCATCTCATCAAGCCATTGCTTCCCAACGAAGNTTCCACCTAAGTGAGGTATAATCTCTTTTTATGTTTGTCTTATTGTTTTTACTTTCTAACCCTCATCTCTATTTGCAGGTTTTTCATTGACATTGTTTGCAGGTTTAGTAGCTTAGGTTTATTTTGCAGGTTTTGGAGGCGGAACCCTAACCTACTATGTGCAGAGGGGTTCATAAGGGTTGCATCTCCATCTTTCTTTCTGTTATTAGTTCTTAGATTTAGTTTACAGTAGCTGCCATTTACTTAGTCTTGCTTAGATTATCTTAGTTTCAATTCATAGCTCTGTTTATGCCATATTTACATTCCATTTTTTACTATTTTCTAAGAGTAGGAACCTACCCTTGTGCCCTATAGGCACAAGGGATCTATTCCTTCTCTTGTAGTGAGGAGAAGTCTTCACTACAGTTGTGGTGATGAAGAAGACTCTCCAAATTCAACTGCAGCTAAAGGCTCTTCTTCAAATTGAAAACTTCTTTCAATGAAATATTTGTTAGTGCTCAATTTGATCAGCTTGTACCCATTTGAATCTTCAGAATACCCAAAAAATAGGCTCTCTTGGATTTGGGGTTTCTAATCCATCCTCTTTTCATTTGGAATTCTAGCCCAAGCCTTTGAGCAAAAAATCCTGAAATGGGTCACATATGGCTTGTGCCCACTCCAAGCTTCGAAAGGAGTGATTAAATAAAGTTTCTTATGTGGCACCCTATTATGGATATAGGGTTCATAATTTATAGCGTCGGCCCAAAACTTTGGTGGCAAAGTTTTAGCCTCCATCATGCAAGTTTCCATCTCCTTGAGTGATCTGTTCTTTCTCTCAGCAACACCATTTTGCTATGGTGTGTAAGGAATAGAATGTTGAATATGGATACCTACATATTAACAATAATGTATGAACTCATACTTGAAATACTCTCCACCATTATCATATCCGAGGATCTTGAGTTTCCTCCCATATTAGTTCTCAACCAAGGCTCAAAAGACCTTGAAGAGGTCAAAAAATTCAGACTTGTGCTTTACGAAGTAGACCCAACAATACCTGGAAAAATAATCTATGAAGGTGAGTATATATTTTTCTTGAATCATGGACATATGATGGAATGAACTAGAAATGTCACTATGGATTAACTCAAGGGGTGCAGAGGTTCTCTCATGACTAGCTCTCTCATACTTGTGCTCTGGGTGTTTTCCTAGGATGCAACCTTGGTAGAATCCCTTAGAAAACTTAATCTTTGGTAACCCTATGACCATATATTTGTCATTCCAAATCTCATAAAAATAGGTACTAAATCAATATACAATTTCACATGAATACAAAATTTCCTTCACACTATTCTAACAATCAATGGAATCCATCTCAAACTTTCATGCAGAATCCTAACTCTTGGTCATCATGGACACCACAACAATCAAACCAGACAACTTCTTGGTCTCCTGGATGGAGGAAATCCCATCCAAGAAACCAGTCTGCTCATAACCAACCTCCTCATCAACAATTCCCTCATCAACAGTACCCTCCTCAACAATACCCTCACCAACAGTACCAGCAGTCGTAGATGCAAATTCAAAACAATGTTGCACCGATGCATATTCCAATATGACCACCACTACCTGCTCAACATAATACTAACCCTATGACCATATCTTTGTCACTCCAAATCTCATAAAAATAGGTACTAATAGCTCCAAATATCATAAAAATAGGTGACCATGCTTATCTCTCAAATGGGTACCTATTTTAATAGCTCTAAATCTCATAAAAATAGGTACTAAATCTCATTAAAATAGGTGTCCATGATTATCTCTAAAATGGGTACCTATTTTTATAGCTCAAAATCTCATAAAAATAGGTGTCCATTATTATATCTCAAATGGGTACTTGTATACCTTCGAATTGTGATCCACAACACTTTTTTCTATGACTTTACCATTCGAAATTTCTGAGATTTCAATTTCATTGGGGGAGAAGATGACTTTATTTGGAGAACCAGTGTGGGTCATTTGATATACTAACAAAAGGTTAGCAACAAGACCTAGGACATACAACACATCATTGAAAGAACCATGGTCAAGCTCAATCTCCGAAAACAATTTGTGGACCTTTCAAATTGTTAAGAGAGCAGAAAGTCTCCCTTGTCGAAACCATATGCCTGGAAGCTACAAAATCAATTATGAATCTAGGTGAGCTTGAGGTGCTAGCAACCAAGGCATGTACTCTCTCCTTGTCTTCTGAATTTGATCCTCCTTCCATCTTCTTTGCACAATCATGAAGGGATATGTTCTTCTTCTCTAGGAGTTGGGTCAACATGTCATTTTTCTTTTTCATACAAGAGCTCTCAGGTTGATAGCCCTTACTGTAGTATACGCACTTGCTCATTTCTCCTTTGTTCTTCTTGGATGCCGAGGGCTCCTCTTCAGACTTTGACTTGTATCTCTTTTGCTCAGGTGGATTTTTGGCCTTCTTCTTGCATTTTGAATCCACCCTCTAATCTCCAGCAACCAAAGCTTGGTCTTTGGAAGGTTTGATGGTGCCCATCATTACCAATTTATCTTGCTCCTGGGTGAGGGATTCCATGAACTTAGCAAGATTAGGCATCTTCCAGGTTCAAGCTATAAATTTGGTGACATGTAAGGTCGAAACAAACACTAATTAGTCAGGACCAAGCTTCGAAATTATGGTCAAGACTAGTTTCTCTTCCTTCTTTTCGATTCCACACTGTTTTAACTACAAAACTAGGTCCTTAAACTTGGAAAAGTAGAGTTGCAATGATTCGAAGCTGTTGGGACTCAAGGAGATCAATTCATTCTTGATTTGATTTCCTCTCATCTCATATGTCTTTAAGATTCTCCCAAAACCTCAATTACAAAAATCTCTTCAAGATTCTCCCAAACCTCATTAGGTCATGTCAATGCATCAATATGAAAGAGGAGGTCTCTTGTAATGCTCAAACACAAGAGACCATAGGCCTTATCCCTCATGTTGTGCCATTTAATTTTATATGAAGTTGCATTGGGCTCTCCCTCAGTTTCCATGGTAACCCTGTAGATACCTTTCACTCTCAACAATATCTTGATCTTAGCTTTCCATTTGAAGAAATTGAATGGAGTCAAGATGATCCTTTGAGATTGGTCCATATCTTAGCAACTATTCCCTACAGTCATTAGAATGCACTCCCATTCAATGATGTCGAGATCGCAATAGCAATATGTAAGGAGAGAAATTGATCTACAAAGGATCTGATACCATGTGGAAATTGAACCTAAGGAATATAACAATTACACTCACAAAATTGCTAATCAATCATGCAAAATTCACAAAAAATATACTGAAATTGGAGCATAACACAATCTTGTATTGAATAAGTGTACATCATCCAAACTCATCAAGTAATAGGCTGTAATTTTATATAATTACATCAGATATTCGAAAGCATAAGGATGCTATTTGAATTGGTAAAAACCCAGGCTTACTAAAACTAGTCAAATTGCTCATAGGTACATAAAACACTTTCCTAATATGAGAAGATGCTTAGGAATTGGATGAATCCAATATGTCAGCTGATAAGTGATGGAAAGAGATCAGATCCATGATTTTGGATGGAGAAAAAGAAGGAGGATGGTGAAGGAAAAAAACAAGGCAGTTACTCCTATACTAGCTTTTCCTTTTTTCCTTAAAACTGCTGTAAAGCAAGGAAACTTTCAGAAAAAGCAGAACTACGATTTTACTATTCTCGAATTAAAGCAGAGTTGCTAAAAATGTTTCCAGGATGCTTCCAAAGCACTCTATGGCCCATTTTTAGCATGTGTTGACTTCTAGGTGCAAGTGGAATCCAACTAGCATAGTGAGGAATCTAGGAATATAGGAATGAGACAAAAATGATTAATTAATGTCAAATATGGGTAACTATGGGTTTGATTATTCTAACAAATTTGGACATTTATGCCTATGTACCCTAAATTAGAATATTTTGTGTAGTGTGAATTCCAGTGTTCAAAGCTTCCTTACAAGTTATATAAAGTTTGTTAGAGGCCATATTCGATGTGTTTGGGAGTTATTGGGTCCGTTTGGATATGTTTGGAAAATATTCAAGTCGATTAGGAGGAATTTGGGAAGACTTGGGTATTGTATTATGACTGTGTAGTGTGAGTGAGAGAGACTATATGAGAGTGAAGATGAGGTTGCAATGGATATGTTGTAGGTTTTATACCTTCATTTTGATCGACATAAGAGTATTTCTCTATGGTTGTAGTAAATATCAGGTGAACCACATATATTGATATCTCTCTTGTATTATACTCTTCTATGTTTTATTTTCACATTCATTTTCATTTTTATTGCGTCACGATCCTATTCATAATAATAGGTTGGAGAACCATAATTATGGTTACTAAGGGGTTAAATTGACGAAGAAGAATGAAAATGATTAACTAGGATCACATAAAATGATTTCATGTAAGTAAACAAAAAAGAACACGAGAAAAGGGTATCTCACTATGTATAAAGGAATGAAACAAGATAGAGAAAAATTGGAAAAAGTTTCTAAATTGAAGAGGACGAGGTTATGAAGGATACGTTTAAGAGAGATATCTCACAAGGGAGATAAATTGAAAAACAAACAATAAGTTCAACATAGGTCACGATTAAGGGGAACATTATAATAAATTTCGGGTTGATAAGGGAGACAAATTAGACAAATAATGAAAGAAGAGGGTAATGTATATAATTTTTTTATTGACACAAATGGTGGATGAGGGGCTTCCAAGAATGGTTGAATTTATAGAAATGATCACAATTAAAGTGTGAGAATGCTTTTCAATTTCGAGGTCTTCTCTAATGATTTGAGATGAGTAGAGGGGATATGTTTCTAGGATCTTAGTTTTGTTAAAACAATTGAGATGCTTAGAATTATATGAATGTTTTGCTATAGTTGACATAGATAGTTGGTTGTGATTTGTGTCAACTATGTGTTCCATGAGATGGGTTTGGGGTGACTTACATATTTATCCTATGTTGTATTTACCATAAAAATATGGATTTGGTAAATTCCTGGGTCGCAGCATGTGTTTTATTTTATCCTAAATGTTAGCATTTAGTAACTTGAAGGTACTCCCGCATAAAGTGCCTAGGTGCAGGGGTCCAAGAAAATATGGAGTCTCATTAAATACCATAAATTTACTTTATGAGCATTTATTAAAGTACTTTACAATGTGACCTTTTAATTTAAAAGTGAGATGTAATTTTTTGACATTATAAAGTGACTTTTAAGTTATAAACTGCACTTTTATTATATTTAGGGTAAAAGTGACTCTTTGAATAAATTGTCATTGATGCCAATAGGTGTGTGTCAGTGTGTCTTGGTACCCCTTGAGGATCCCTTCATGGTTAGAAGTCCATCAATTTCAAAGGAGACCTTTTGAACTTGTCCAAGCCCAAGTCTAAAGCCCTTGGATCCCTTGGGACAATGCCAAAATCCCTACACACGCTTTAGAGCATTTAAGTTCCCCTAAGTTGTTTTTATGGTTCCCCAGCTGTTTCTTTGAATTCCCCAATACCACAACTTATTCTCTAGTACCCTAGAAAGAGTACTTGGTGGGTTGAAGAAGTGTAGAAATTAAAAGAGTCTAAATAACCCATTATGTGGTCATTTGTGTTTTTAATGAGTTCATGGTACCCTAGGAGAAGTCTAGGCACCCCCACACCTTGGTGGTGTTTGTTAGTTTTTCAACATTTAAGCTAGAATTATATGGATCTTTAATTGAGAGAACAATAAGCACAACAATCAAACACAAGAGACAGTGAACACAGTGTTTTTCCTCAAGGAAACCATAAATGGAGAAAACCCCACAAATTCCTTAGAGATAGAATCAACACAAAAGGTAAAACCCCAAAACAGTAAGATGCACTCCCAGCAGCAGTAACCTTCTTTTTCTCTATCCCCAGTGTCTTCTCCTTCCTCAACTATGCGCTACAATTGAGTGTGTATGTGATGTGTGCTAAATAGAGAGTCCAGATCTCTATTTATACTAATCCTGACATGACTAAAACCCTATTAGGGCTGACCTCTACTAGGAGAGTCTAATAACCCTAGTGCCCGGAACCGCGGGGAGTTTAACCCTTAGACAATCGAAGGGTTACCCACAATGACTTGGCATGACTTGTTTACATTATTGATTCTCCCAATTGAAACATCAGGGCATGACATGATAACATACTGGAATAAACATCGGGTTACAATAGATAATAAATAAAAGTGAATACATTCCGAAGTTACAATTACATCAACACTCCCTCTTAACTAGGAAGGTATTCTCTCGACACAATTTTCATCACTGGTCTTCTTTTATGGATCTTCTCATCATCTGCATCTCCAAGTAATCTTTATCTTCACGCCATCTTAATCTAGATCTGGATCATCACTTGATCTGGATCATCACTCAATTTGGATCATCATCACTGGATCATACTTGATCTAAAACATCACTAGATCATACTCGATTTGGAACATCACTGGATCATACTTGATTTGGAACATATTTGGATCATACTTGATCTGGAACATCACTGGATCATACTCAATCTAGAACATCATCACTGGATCTGGAACATCACTTGATCTGGATCATCATCACTGGATCAGGATGATCACTCGATCTGGGTCATCATCACTGGTTCTGGATCATCACTCGATTTGGATCATCACTTGATATGGATATCTCAGAGTCATCATAACTGGATCTGGATCATAGCTTGATCTAGATCTCCTCTGGTCACCATCATATGTGCTATCTCATGATTCTTCTCATCACAGGAATTTCTACAGAGCCAACCTTCTTTCATGCTGGGTGTATGTCTACCTCCTCGTAGGTCTTTGGTAGCCCTTACATCTGACCTACTCATCAGAATGGCCAGCACTCACATCTTACCTGCTTGTTAGAAAGGTGGTAGCCCTTACATCTAACCTACTCGTCAGAATGGCCAGCACTCACATCTGACCTACTTGTCAGAAAGGTGGTAGCCCTTATATCTGATCATATAGGACCTAATCCTACAGTCACATTAGAATGGCCAGCACTCACATTTGACCTACTCGTCAGAAATGTGGTAGCCCTTACATCTATGTAGGAGCTCATCCTACATCAGAATGGCCAACACTCACATCTGACCTACTCGTCAGAATGGAGGTAGCCCTTACATCTGACCTACTCGTCAGAATGGCCAACACTCACATTTGACATGGGAGGAACTTAATCCTTTAGCCATGACAGAATGGATCTGCCCTTACATCTGACCTACTCATCAAAATGGCGGTGGCCCTTACATCTGAGCTGCTTGTCAGAATGGCTTCTGGACTCATCACTTCCCCTTGGAAGGGATCTCGATCTGGAGAACACCAAGCTTCTCCCTGAAGTGCTCGAACTTCACTTTGGCTAGTGGCTTCATCAATACATCATCTATATGATCATCTGTCGCAACATACTGGAGCTTCACTACTCCCCTCTGCACCATATCCCTGATATAGTGATACTTGATATCGATATGCTTTGAATTGTCATGGAACACTAGATTCTCTGACAACTTGTAGAAGGAGAAAGTCGACAAGTCAACTTGAACGAAGACCGACTTAGTCGATCAACCGACTAAGTCGATGGGACGACTTAGTCGATTAGCCGACTAAGTCGGTCGGCTGACTAAACTAGATGATTAGGTCGGCTAACTAAAATTCGTGTTGGTTCACCGAACTGACAGGTAGTTATTTTGTAACTTTTTGTAAATTGTATATATTAGGCTGTTGAGCCAAACGAGAACTCAGTTCAGTTCTCTACATTGCATGGACTCACTATAATAATATAATCTGTTTAATCCTATCTGTTCTTGTCTCTTGTCTCTGTTTTATATTTATGTATGTTTTAGTATGTATTATTGGTAACCTTATGTGATCTGTGAGATTACAACATTGGTTCCAAAGGTTACCATGTCCGACAAGTAGTGCTCGACTTTGGGTCCCAAGTAAATATCATGACCCGGGATACATGGGAAAAGATGGGCAGATCTCGACTCTACAAGTCAGGCATTTACCTGAAACTCAGCAACCAAGGCCTCATTGAACCCATTGGGGTTTGGAAAAATGTCGACACAACCATCAAAGGAATCTCGAACGAGGTTGTTTTAAATTATTGACCCAAAAAGAAGGATCTAGATCCTTCCCAGCACTAGTCGGTCGACCTTGGGGCCAAAATATGAAAGCATCCATCTCCTTAGACAAGGAACGAATCAAGTTAAAAGGAAATGGTCAAAAATTCATTGTACCCATTCATCCATCCCAAGGAGAGCCTTGGATGGAACCTATTGATGAAGAAGTCGATGTCAGACAACTTTACCAGATCCACAACAATACAGACTATACAGAACCAAACATCTATGGAGAACTTAACTTAGGTAACCAAGACTCAATTGGTTATAACTCAAATGCCGAACTGTATGACTGGGAGATGGAAAATTATGAAACACAAGCAAGAGGGTGCTGGACTATACAAAAAGTACAGAAAAAACCCACCCGACAGTGCTTCATAGTTTCAATTATCCCCAAAATCTTTGAAAAGAAAATAAGGGAACTCCCCACCTTACAACCATCCAACGTAAACACTATGGAGCTACCAAGGTATAAGGAGAGGGAATCCCCAGTCATGCACGTCGAACAAGTATCTAGAAATATTGGTGAACATGGTCGACTTCAAATCTTAGTTGAAACATTTACAGGTCAAGCAGCTAGATGGTGGGATACCCATCAGACAAAACTACAGACCTGGACAACTGCTTCGACTTACTTTGTCGAGAGGTTTGGTGGAAAGAAGTTAACCCAGCAAGCCCAAATCCCTATCTTTACCCAAGGTCAAAACCCCAAAGAACATATCAAGACTTGTGAAACGGAGTGGAGAAGACTTGGATACAAAGATGAGCGAGCCTGGCCACATTTGTTCCCTTCAACCCTAGCCGACTTACCTAATAAATGGTATAAGATGGAGGAATCTAGAGGAGAAACCTTCTTTTGGCATGAACTTAGGGAAATTTTTATTAAAGACTTCAACTTCATACGTCAAAATGAAAAATTGGACAAGACAGTACAACAAATCAAACAGTTTATCCAACCGATTGGAAAACAACCCTACCTAGACCATCGATAGATCAAGGGCTGTAACAATATACAAATTGAGTAAAAACCACAGTCGACCCATTTACACTTAGAAAATGAACACACAGAAGGCAAGAGCTTCAGATGGAAATCTGACCACGTTGAAACAACAAAGCCTATTCACTCGATCCTGAAAGTCGTGACAACCAACAAACCAGACATTGACAAAATGACTGCAGCTGACTTCCCTACCACATTCTCACAGTTCAAAGAAGGGAGTCAGCCGATTAATGAAGTTAAAGCACCAGAGTGGCTAGATGCCAAAGTGAAAACTAAAGAGGTTGAGATTTCAAACGACGACCGACCAAAAATAGCCAAGATTGGTGACTACTGGAACAAACAACAGACCACCGAAATAGTGAACTTACTTAGAGAATTCCAAGATGTCTTTGCCAGGGACTATAAAGACTTAAAAGGCTTAGTACAAGAAATGGGAGAAATGAAAATAGATACTAAACCTGATGTTCAACCTGTCAAGAAAAGACCTTATAAACTAGCTCACAAATATAAGGAGATAGTTAAAAAGGAAATCGACAACATGTTAATAGAAGGGATCATTTACCCTATCGACCAGTCGGAATGGGCAAGCCCAATGGTCGTACAACCCAAGAAACATGACCCAACAAGGTTAAGAATTTGTGTCGACTTTAGGCAGCTCAAAAAAGTCACACTGACAGACCCATTCCCCACCCCTTATGTTGATGAAATCTTGAATGAAGTTGCAGGCCATGAATGCTAATCATTTACAGATGGATTTTCAGGCTATAACCAAGTACCAATAGCAAAATAAGATCAAAAGAAGACAACATTTGTGTGTGGATTTGGCTCCTTCGCTTACAGAGTTATGGCTTTTGGGTTAAAGAATGCACCTGCAGTGTTCTTCTGAATTGTTGTCAAGACATTCCAAGAATACATATATAAGACCATGGCAATATACTTCGACAATTAGACAATATACTCCACCTTAAAAGATCATTGCAAATGGCTCCGACTTATGCTGGAGAGATGTCGACAGATTCAACTCTCCCTGAACATTAAGAAATGTATATTTATGACTCCCATAGGCATACTATTAGGGCATATTGTCTGTAAAGAGGGTATCAAGGTCGACTTTGCAAATATTAAAATTATCCTCGACTTGAAACCACCAGTAAACCCCAAACAAGTCAGGGTGTTACTTGGCCATACAGGCTATTATAGAAAATTCATAAGACACTATTCAGATATGACCTATCCTTTGGAATAATTACTAAAATAAGATCAAGAGTTTAAATGGACAGAGGAATTCCAGATCTCATTTAACAAATTGAAAATAAAACTAGTCAAAGCCCCCATTCTAAAATTTCCAAACTGGTCGACCAAATTTCATGTGCATATCGATGCATCAGGAATAGCAATCAGAGCAATCCTAACTCGACCAGGGGATGATGGGATGTATTACCCTATAGTTTACAGTAGTCGAAAATTAAATAAGGCTGAAAGAAACTATTCGACCACCGAAAGGGAAGCCCTAGGTATGGTCTTTTCCCTCCAAAAGTATCGACATTACCTTTTAGCCAACCCCTTCACATTCTATACCGACCATCAGGCCTTGAAGTAGCTTATCAATAAACCACTCCATCATGGGATAATTTGTCACTGGCTACTTCTTTTTCAAGAATTTGAGTTTGAAGTCGTTGTTCGACCAGGAAGTCGTTGTCCGACCCGATAGGTGAAGACAAGAATACCAGTACCCGAGGCAGCGAAACAGGTCGACTTTTCAATCATGGAGCCACTCACCGACCAAGAGAAAGAGGAAGACTACGAGATCAACCTCTACATTAGTACATTTGTGTCGGAAGACATACCGGTCGAGCCCACTGGTCGGGTACAAATCACTATCAAGCCTCCGACTGCAAAAAGAGCCGACCCATAGCCTACGGAACCATAGCCATAACCATAACAACAAACAACTCCTCTGGCTCCAGCAAGTGTCGCTCCGACTCAGGAATCGATGGGTGAAGTCGAGCTCGAAAACCCTGAGTATGCTTTATCAAGAGGCATCATCAAGAAACTGGCCACCGAGATAGCCACTACCAGAAAGAAAATTAGAGCCCAAAAGGAACAACAAGGAAAGGGTAAGCGCAAACTTATCATTGCCAAGTCATCTGATGATGAAGAATAACTAGCAGCTATGGCCCTTGACATTATTGAGGATGCCGCCGCAAACAAAGTACCAGTCAAAACTCAGTTTCAACGGTTTCTTGAAGAAGGAGCCCCCGAAGGTTGACCAAAGAAGGAAAAAACAACGCTGATGCTTGAAGACGTCGTCGATCTTGTGTCGACCCCTCCACCTCCATCACCGACACCAGTAGTCGAGGAGAAATCACCGACGCAATAGTTGGTCAGCCCCCTCGACTTATACAAGAGCGCCATACCGAAGACAGTGAAAGCAAAGTTCAAATAAGATATCGAGCTCAAAGCTTTCTTCGAGACGCTGCCTGAGCTGTTTTAGTCGCCTCAAAAAATTCACACAAAGGCTCCTCTCTATACCGACAGCAGAACACACCCCACGGTATTTGCACAGCTTGCGTCGACCTTCACCCAATATGACCAAGAAGGAGACGTGATTGGACAAGTGCAATCTACCATTGAAAACATCGACCCCGAACCCCAGGATGACCCGCCCACCACTAAAACACCGGAATTAGACCCACCGTCCGACAAAAGTCCACACCGCACTTCTGACAAACCCATTACCCCCGACCATTCCCCCACTCCATCACCACCACCACCACCACCCCCGACACCCCTTGATTCACAACCAAACCTATCACAACCAACTACATCCTCACAGCCAGAAGCAACCATACCAAACCCCCAGCCATAAAAACCATCCACTTCTATCCCGCAATCCAAAGGCCCCCCCTCAACTGTTGTAGGTACACAAGAGCATCATGGGAAGACTCCCCAACTTTGGATTAGTTTGAGGGATGAAATCTCCTTGACCGACACAGAGGTGGGACAACTCCTCAAAACCCTGGCCAAAGAAGAAAAGACAAGGACTGCATGAAAAACTAAAGAGCTCATAGACAAAAATATAGAATAGGTCGAGTTTCTTGGAAAATGCAGGACATTAGCTCAGTCCGTCATACCAGGCCCTATCGAAGTCGACACAGATCGACTGCTTGAAAGAGCATATCGGCTTTTCGAGAGCATGGTGTTGACCATCTAGGAACACCTCCAAGAGACTAAGGAAGAATAGAAGGAAGAGACTGCCCGACTGCTACTGGCACAACACACTGCTTTCTCAGAGGCATACAAAGTGCTACAGGACCACATGGAGGAATTTGTCATTACTGAAGAAGTCTTAAGAGACTGGCCTAATCACTATGGGTAGGTTTACCAGCAGACACGACAGACTCGTCAAGGCATTCAGGCTTTGGAGAGCAGGAAGACAACAGAGGCAGCACTCAGGCAGACAATAGAAGAACAGATAGTGCTTTAAACCAACAAACTGCAGAAGCTGGAACAAGAAGCACATCAGTGGGTGCAACAGGCTCTTCCCAATCTAGAGAAAGTCGACATCATCTACCCATAGATGAAATGGCGCATCGACACGACAGAAGAGAAGAACAATTCCTTGGGCCTCAACATGGAAAAAATCACGGAAGTCCCCATTTTAGAAAAGATGTTGGTCCTGTCCAGCTTAACTACATTAACTATCAACATTCAAAAAGCTTTACAGAGTTGGACATATTTTCAGCATCATCTTTCCATCACAGCTCCAGCCATTGTCGAGATCTGCATCCAGAAACGACCAACTATCCGTCTGCACAGTCCACCACAATAGCATTTTTGAAGGGTCCGACAAACATATTTTTTTGTGCCTCCCTATTTCTTCGGGACGAAGAAAAGTTTTGTCTGTGGGGGAGATGTAGAAGGAGCAAGTCAACAAGTCAACTTGAACGAAGACCGACTTAGTTGATCAACCGACTAAGTTGATGGGCCAACTTAGTCGATCAACCGACTAAGTTGATGGGCCGACTTAGTCGATCAGCCGACTAAGTCGGTCGGCCAACTAAACTAGAAGATTAGGTTGGCTAAGTAAAAGTCGTGTCGGTTCACTGAACTGACAGGTATTTATTTTGTAACTGTTTGTAAATTGTATATATTAGGTTGTTGAGCCAAACGAGAACTCAGTTCAGTTCTCTGCATTGCATGGACTCACTATAATAATATAATTTATTTAATCCTATCTATTCTTGTCTCTTGTCTCTGTTTTATATTTATGTATGTTTTAGTATGTATTATTGGTAACCTTATTTGATCTGTGAGATTACAACACAACTTCACGCAACTCTGGTTGCTACAATGTATACAAGTAGCATCCATTTGGAGATCAAATAAATGAGACAGTAGTTTCCTTAGCCATACTTCCTCACAACTAGATGAACAAGCTGCGACATATTCTACTTCAGCTGTACTTAGTGCCACACAGGATTGCTTCCTACTAAACCAAGAGATCAGACCTGATCCCATACTGAAGCAACACCCTGAAGTGCTCTTCCTATCGATGGCATTTCCTGCCCAATCTGAATCAACATAACCCTCTAGGTTAATCTTCTAATTTGCATCGTACTTGAGCCCATAATCAACTGTACCCCTTAGGTACCTTAGAACATGCTTTGTAGCAATCAAGTGAACATTTCTTGTATTTGTCAAGAACTGGCTCAAGGTGTTCACAGCAAAGCAAATGTCTGGTCTTGTGTTCGTTAGGTACATCAAGGACCCAATCATCTAACGATACATCGTAGCATCAACTGACTCTGATGAAGCATCACTCAATAGCTTCAGGATCTATGCCATAGGTGTGGCCATAGCCTTGTATTCCATCATCCCAAACCTCTTTAGGATCTCTATTGCATACTTCCCTTGTCCAAGAAAGATTCCATCTGCACTCTGCCACACCTCCATACCTAGAAAATAATGCATCATTCCCAAGTCCTTCATCTCAAACTCAGCAGCAATCTTTCTCTTTGTACCAGCAATCAACCCATCCATACCTGTCACAAAAAGATCATCTACATAAAATAGAAGCATCACTGGGTTTCCATCTTCAACCGTGTAGTAAAGGTTGGAATCTGCTTTACTTTTGGTAAAGCCCAAACTAAATAGAAAGCTGTCAATTCTGCCATACCATGTCTTGGGTGCCTGTTTCAAAACGTACAGGGATTTCTTCAATCTGCACACATGAGACTCCCTATCATGTGTCTCAAAACCGAGTGGTTTTTCTACATACACTTCCTCTTCCACTATACCATTCAAGAAAGCAGTCTTGACATCCATCTGGTGTATCTTCCATTTCATCATCACAGCTAGAGCAAGTACTGATCTGATTGAAGTGTATCTGGATATAGGTGCAAAGGTTTCTTCATAATCTATTCCTTCTTTCTGATAGAAACCTCGAGCCACAAATCTTGCCTTATATTTTTCTATGCTACCATCTGCAGCATGTTTGATCTTGTAGATCCATTTGAAAGTTACAACTGACTTCCCTTTTGGTCTTGGGACAACATCCCAAACATCATTATTCATGATTGATTGGTATTCTTTGATCATAGCATCCTTCCATTTGTTCTGCCCCTTCTTCATAACTGGAAGGTTCTTTATCAATGAAATCACATAGTAATGCTACATACCCGGAGCAAGATCTGGTCCTCTTTATTTCTCTGTGATTCTCTTCTAGAGCCCCATATCTTTCTGCACCTTGGATAAGTTCTCATACCCAAGCAGGTTTCCTCTTATGAGGATTCTTCTCCAGAGGTGGATCTACAAGTATTTGTGGTTCTTCAAATTCTCAATCTTCTTTTTGAGCTTCTTCATTCATAGTTGTATCATGAATTCTTGGTGCTTCTGCTTCTTCGGATTCTTCAACAGGTTTCTTTCTAGATTTGTTGTAAGCTGTATCTTCATCAAATGTCACATCCCTACTAATGTCAATCTTCTTGAATCTTGGGAAATATATTCTGTAAGCCTTCAAGCTTTCAGAGTATCCCACAAATATACCCTTCTTTCTTGAAGGATCTAATTTAGTCCTCTTCTCTTTTGGAATGTGTATGTACACAGGACAGCCGAATATTTTGAGATGGCTAACTTCTGGTTTCTTGCCAGAGAAGACTTCTTCAGGAGTCTTGTTCTCGAGTACTCTATGTGGAGTATGGTTCTATACATACACCACTGTTATGGAAGCTTCCTCCTAATGATGCATAGGAAGGTCTGATCATGAAGCATTGCTTTTGCAGCTTCCATGATAGTTCTATTCTTTCCTTCCGCAATCCCATTCTGTTGTGGATTATAGGGAGTATACAACTCCCTCTTAATCCCTATTCTTTGCATAGTTATTTGAACTCATTTGAAGTGAATTCTCCGCCATTATCTGATCAAAAGGTCTTGATATTATTTTCAGTGTGGTTCTCAACTAAGGCTTTGAATTCTTTGAACTTGCTGAATACTTTGTCTTTGTTCTTCATGAAATAACCCCATGTCTTCCTAGAAAAATCATCAATAAAAGAAACATAATATGCATACCCGCTTAGTGAGTTTGATGGCATAGGACCACATACATCGGAGTGGATGATTTCCAAGATTCCTTTTGCTTTGCTTTCACTGCTTGGAAATGTCTTCTTTGTATTCTTTCCTTTTGCACATCCTTTGCAGACCCCATCATGTTTTGCTTGGATTTCTGGAAGACCTTCAATAGCTTTGCTTGCAATAGGTAGTGCTCTGTAATGCACATGTGCAAGCCTTCTATGCCAAAGTTCACTTGGATCTACTATGTCATGTACCAAGTCTTGTTCTGGATGACACTTTAGTTTGTACAATCCTCCTTCTTGTTCTCCAATCACCACTGCATCATCGATAGTCTTTCCTTTTGGCCACATGATGACTTGACCATCTATGAATGCAACCCTCATTCCTTTTGCATCTAATGCCAATATGGAGAGGAGGTTCTTCTTCAGTCCTGGCACAAACAATACTGCTTTCATTGTTAGAGAATTTCCAGAGTCTAGCTTATAGGAATATTCCCCACTACCTTTTATTGGATATTGGTAGTCATCTCCTAGCTTCACCTTGTGAGGTGATTCATGTTCTGACAGTCTCACAAAGGATTCGTTGAATCCTGTCATATGTTTGGAGGCCCCACTGTCTATAAACCAATCATCACTTCCATGAGTAATGTTACTTGTGAGAGTGGAAATCAAAACATGTTCATCCTCGCTTGAAGAATCTTCACTTTCATTTCTGGTTCTCTTCTTGGATGGTTCATCATCCTCTGCAACATGAGCATGATGTCTTATTTTGCTTCTCCTCTTTGATAGCTTTGGTTTCTTAATAAAATTCTTTGCATAATGTCTTGCTTCATCCAATGTATAACATATGACCCTAGCCAAATATTTTCTAGTGTTATCTTTTTGATAGTGCTTACCTCTAGGGTGACGAGATCTTCTTTTGATTGCCTTGGAGTGTACCATGAGAGCTTGATCTTCACTTCGCATCTTTTCTTCTCGAGCTGCTATCTATGCTTCTTCTTGAGAACACTCTTCCCATAGTCTACTGAACTTGACTAACATCTTTCTAGCACAGATTCCTTGGATGAAAGAATCCCATGACCTAGGAAGGCCATTCAAGGTAGTCATCACAATATCTGCATTTTCCACTTCTTCATCTACTGCTTCTAGTTGTTCCTTGATCTGAGAGACTCTTGTGAAGTAATACTAGATTGTTTCTACATTATAAATCTTCACATTCTTTAGTTGGTTTCTCAGAGTCATCTTCTGGTTTATGTTCTTCCATTCAAACAATTTGGTTAGGGCATCAAACATAGATTTAGGTGTCTTGAGAGAGGACACGTGAGGGATAAGGTGATCCTTGATAGAATCAGCAATGATCCTCTTTGCCATAACCAAATTCTTCTTATGCAAGGCCTTAGCCTCATCTCCCTCTGGAACTGGAACCTCCTCATGGATGTAGGAGTCTAACTCATCTTCTTCCAGGACCAGGGAGATCCTATAATTCCAAGCTCAGAATTTATCAGCTCCCTCAAGCTTTTCATCAATCTTGGTATGATGAGACATCTTAATTGAGAACCTCAAATGAAAATACAAAAGATTTTAGATCTTACCAGGTCAAGATGTCGGATCTGAATGTTGAGTTGAAATCCTACAGAGCTGGTTTAGGAGCAAAAGGGTTTTTCTTCTCTGGAGTTCTATCCACCCAAATGCTTTAAAATTTATCCCTAACTTCGATTTTGGGGAAGAGATCAATCTAGGCTTGGGCTCACTGAAAAATTCCTCTTTTTTGAAAAGCCCTAATTTCCGGCAGCAGTGTTGGGTCCAAAACTAAAAAACCTCAGAATTGGATTCTGTTTCGACAGAAATATGCACCCTAAGGAGGAGAGTTATTCCACCTTAATTTTTCTGAAAATCTGTGGAGAGAGATCCACAATGTAGGAAGCCCTAGTTCCCGCAGCTGCACAATGTCTTCTTCTCAGGTTAGCTCTGATACCATGTTAGTTTTTCAACATTTAAGCTAGCATTATATGGATCTTTAACTAAGAGAACAACAAGCACAACAATAAAACACAAGAGACAATCAACACAGTGTTTTTCCTTGGGGAAACCATAAATGGAGAAAACCCCGCAACTTCCTCAAAGATAGAATCAACACAAAAGGTAAAACCCAAAAACAGTAAGATGCACTCCCGACAGCAGTAACCTTCTTCTTCTCTAGCCCCAGTGTCTTCTCCTTACTCAACTATGTTCTACACTTGAGTGTGTATGTGATGTATGCTAAATAGAGAGTCCAACTCTCTATTTATACTAATCCTGACATGACTAAAACCCTACTAGGGCTGATCTCTACTAGGAGAGTCTAATAACCCTAGTGCCCTAGAACTGTGGGGACTTTAACCCTTAGAAAATCGGAGGGTTACCCACAATGAATTGACATGACTTGTTTACATTATTGATTCTACCAATTAGAACATCGAGGCATGACATAATAACATCCCAGAATAAACATCGGGTTACAATAGATAAGAAATACAAGTGAATACATTCCGAAGTTACAATTACATCAACAGTGTTGGGTTCGTTGATACCCTTGATATGATGAGTATATTTTGTAGACATCCTCCTTGTTGATGTTAAGTATGTGGATGTGAACACCATTGAATCCCCCATGCCTTTGATGATGTCCAATGAATCCTTTGACCTTGGAACTTATGCATAAGGTAACACGGTCTTTGGTACCTTTATGTCCGGAATATTTGAATTCCTGAAAAAATTGAAGAATTTAAGGGTATTATAGAAATAATTTTCAAATAAACCCATCGTAAGGATATATTCCTCATCAATCCATTTCTGTTGATATGTGGACCATCTTATAACTCCTTACAGTTGAAGAGATATAAATTTTTGAAGTTGATGTACCCCACCTTTCTGGGTCATCCGACCAAACAAAAGATAATTTATTTTTTGTAATTTTGAATTGCATGTCGGCACAGTTTAAGGTACTAAATTTCATCCAAAACCTATAGAAATAGAATACCAAACATTTCATTTGTTCATCAATCAATTTTCTCTTTGGTAATTCACAACTCTTGGAGAAAAGTGCGAAACTGTGTGGAGGAGAAATATTTGGGCATCTTCACTAAAATTGGCATAACTTTCTCATACAGAATTGGAATTACAAAATTCTTGGTTCGTTGGAAATATTGTTACAAGGGCTATGTGGTGAAATGATATAGAGTTTATTTTGGATTTTATTTTTATTTTTTCTTCATCTTGTGATCTTCAAAAATGTATGGTTCATGCTTTTGGGTTTCTCTTGTGATGACACATGTCCCTCATGGACAGAGTTCATCTTTGATCTTAGTATGTGAGCCTATATATTGATATATATATTTGAATTCATTATGGAGGGAATAATGAATATGTTGCATACCTTTATGCTATGCTATGATACAATTTATGATGATAATGAATGTGATAATGATGTACACTCTATGAAGTTGATACACTCATATACAATAGGATGTACATGCATACCATAATGTGATGATGATCTCATATGCACTATTATGTATACTTGATGTTGATGATGCATACAAGGTCCAAACTAAGATGATGATGATGAATATTTGATGATGGGGATGCATACCCTATGACAATGATGCATACCTATGATGATGATGCATGACGATGCATGCCCTATGTTCAGTGAAAGCAGAGAAAAATTACTTGTTCAGTAATTGTGTATGATGAGGTATACAATGATGTACATGAGGAGTGCATGGAATTGGAATGACTTATCGGTATACAATGATGACTTGGCAGTGATTAGATAGCAGAGATCATCAGCAATAGGTTCAGGGATTGGTTTTTGAGTGGTCCACAGGTCCAGTCCTTTTTTTTATTCAGGGTGGTAGGATGGTGCTAGGGATCACAATATCGTGAGTTAAGATGTTGTAGAAGCTTGTCAATTATAGCTGGGGAATACTAGGGGTTGTTGGCCTTTCTAGTTGTAGCTGGTAAATTTGTATTAAATTGTTTTACCCTAGTTGTTGTCGGGTCAAATTTATTTTAAAAAGGCTTCCGTGGTTTTACCCCCAGGACTTGTGTTTCCATGTCAAAAATACAGTGTACTGTGCATATTATTGTTTTTTTGTACATTGATGATATGCTATGATTGGTGATTAACAACTTTCTCTTGATTAAAATTTTATAATTGTGCAGATACTGATGCACCCCCCTCTCAGTATTTCAACAATTGGTATCAGAGCGGGTTCCTTCAAAACATTTTAACCGCTGGAAGGAAGTCATGGGAAAGTTTTCCAAACAAAGAAAAACTGGAACACCCTTTCTTGATGGGAGAAACTATGCATTCTGGAGCATAAGGATGAGAGCCTTCATAGAAGTGCAAGGAATAGAAATATGAAAAAGTATTGAGAATGGGTACAACATACAAAATACTGTACCAACAGATGCAAATGAGTTGACTAAATACAACAACAACTCAAAGGCCAGAAATCACCTTCTAGGTGTTATATATGAATCTGTCTTCAACAAAGTGATGAACTACCTCTCTGCAAAGGAAATGTGGGACAAACTCCTAACCACATATGAAGGAGATAGAAAATTCAAGGAATCCAAACTTCAAACATATCGAGGACAGTTTGAACAGCTAAGGATGAATGAAGACAAAGACATAGAAGCCTATATTCTTTGAGTTGATCAACTCATGAATACCATTAGAGGTTTGGGAGAAGAAGTTGAGGAGGCCATAGTTTTTTGAAAAGTTCTAAGAACTCTTCCCAAAAGGTTCAACCCCAATATGAAGAAAGAACAGATTTCAAGACTATGACAGTAGATCAGCTGCATGGGACTCTTATGGCTTACAAAATGAGAATTGAAGATGCATACATGTCAAGAAAGAAGCAACATTCAAGGTCTCCTCCAAACAAGATGGAAAGAATAGATCAACAAAGGACAAGAAAACAAGTGATGAATCCGATGATAAATAAATAACTAACTTTGTTCAGATGTTAAAGAGAGGAACTGGGAAATACAAAGGTAAGTTAACTCTTAAATTTTGTTCATGCAGAAAGATAGGCCAATTTTCTTATAAATGTCTATATGCAAAGAACTCAGATAGTGATGAAGATGACAACTTTAAACCCTACAAGAATTACAATAATTACAAGAATAAGAACAGAGGAAAGTTTGCAAAGAAGAAAAGTCTCTATAGAAAAAGGGACAACAATTCATCCAGTTGTGACTCTGACAATGATAGTGGCTTTGATTCTGATGATGACGATGAACAAGATAAGGTACTCTTTATGGAATTAAAATCAAATGAGAATCTTAATGGTGATGAAGAATCTGAAGCTGAAGGTGAAGTAGATCTTGAAGCAAAAATTAGAAGCACCTTGAAAGAGATGAAGAAATTCAGGAAGGAGAACAAGGTACTTAAGGAAAAGGCATAAGGGTTTGAGAAAATTATTGTTAACCTAAAGGCCAAACTGGAAGAAGCCAAAATAATAGAAGACTCTCTTACTGAACAAATAATGGAAAATATGAAAGAAAAGGAAATTCACGAGGTTGAGATAATATTGCTAAAGACAAAATTACAAACAAAAGATATCAACAAGAGTTATGAAAATAACTCCAAGATTCTAGAACAAATAATCAACAATCAAAATCCATTATTTGACAAGACATGTATAGGATACAAGAAGAATACCGATGAAGCCTCAAGCTCAATGACAACAGGTAAAGAAGAAAATACAAGAAGTTATGAATAACTTCTCAAGGACTCCACCAGTGAAGAAGAGATCGAATGCCAACCAAAAAACCCCATACCAAAAGGAAGTCCAACAGAAAGACAAGATCTTAGAAGAACAACTCCTTCATCTGTTCCCAGGTATAGATATTTATTTTATGGGCATTGGTTTAGTTGTGGAAGATTTGGACACAAGGCTGTAAACTATTTTAAAAGAATAAAGTTTGAAAATGGGAATAACCTTGCAAGCCTCAGACAACCATAGTACAACAACAAGTTTGGTCCTTTAAGATCAGAAATGGAATGTTACAAGTGTAACAAGTTTGGACATATATCCAAAGATTGTAGAATGAAGATACCAATAGTAAGAAATGAGGAAATGTCCAACAAGGTATGGATCAAACACAAGGACACCTACGAATGTGGAATTGATCTTCAAGCTCAGAATAATAGCCCCAATGAATGGTGTGTTGATAGCGGTTGATCCAAGCATATGACGGGTAACAAAAGTGAATTTTCTAAAATTGAGAAGGACAAAGGATCCGTCTCTTTCAGAAACGAAAATTCAACAAAAGTACTGGGGAAATGCACAATAAATCTTGGAAGAAAAAAAATCCCCAACTGAAAATGTCTTACTTGTAGATAACATGAAACATAATTTGCTAAGCGCTAGTCAGATGCCTGAATAAGGACATGAACTCCTCTTTAACTCAAAAGGATGTAGAATAAGCAATCAAGGATTAGGAAAGTTAGTAGACACAACCACTAGGACCCCCAACAACGTATACATGTTGGATAAGATTGAGTCTAAGAAATGTCACTTGGGAAAATAAGATGAAAGATGGATTTAGCACAGAAGAACAGGGCATATACATTTTGACAATTTGGTTAAAATATACAAAAACCAAGCAGTTTAGAATTTGCTAGAAGCTACAAATCCTGCTAACTATGTAGGTGAACAATGTCAACATGGAAAACAAACAAGAGTACATTTCAAGAAAAAAGAGCATTCTTCTACAAAAACTTTGGAGCTCGTTTACACCAACCTATGTGGACCAACAAAAAGAAAAGGAATAAAAGGTGAAAAATATTTCATGCTACTTATTGATGACTATACCAAGATGACATGGTGTCACGTCCCCAACCCTTGCTCGACAGAGAGGACGCAACTAACCTCCATCAACCTGAGTTGTCTAAGCCCCCATGAACATAATACATATATAAAATGCATTGAAATAAAACATACATAAGTATAAACAAATGCATAATGCAATCTAAAGCGAAAGCATAATTCATTCATTCAACACATTCATGCATTCAACATGTTCATGATAATTTCATAATAATTCATAAGCAAATACAGTTGCAGAACTTAAATAAACAAGAATACTTATCTTTGGAGAATCTTTTCCCGCAACCAGCTATGTCACTGTAATGTTCCACCGAACCATAGACCAGTGTGCTATTTAATCTCTCAGCAACATTGTCACCCCTGAGCTGGACATGACTTCCCCCAAGGAATAAGGAACACTAGGAAACTTTCCCCATAGCCAGGGATACAATAAAATTCAGTCCAAAAAACACATTTGGGTTTATTAGACTTACACAGGAAGTGGCTTACACTTAGCCAAATTCACATGAGACACAACCAAGCCAACAGAGGAGTTTATCAGGCTACCATCCAAGCCATCCTTCTAGTTGAGTTTATTAGGATTCCAAGGAGGTGGAAAGACAGAATGATAAGCTAGTGATCTCAACCCTAGAGCTATGAACACCCACACTGAATCTATCATGATTTCTAAACAATTACATACCCAAAACAAGGAAGCATTCCCTTCTTCGTTACACAGTCCCTCAGGCCATGCCTTCCCTTCTAGTGCTATTCAGGGCATGCAAAAAATAAAACCAGCCTTCTAGATTGGTCTATGAGGTTCTTTCACACACTAGGTTTATCAAGCAAGTCTAGACTCTATTTCCATTCCTTCAATCAAATCAAATGCCAAACATGGATGTCCACACAATGATCTCAGTCCTAGGATTTATTAGAACATAGTTGACGCCAGGGATTACATACACACGCATAAATTTATGAATTTCTTGGACAGTCCCGATGCCAGATAGATTGCTACAAAATACCAAAACAAAAACGTTGCCAGTCTTTAAAATCAAAGACACAAAATCAGATTCTGGGCAATCCAGTTCAGGAAAACAACTATTAAACATGATAAATGTGAAGAGTAACAATCCACACATGGAAAAACCATAACGTGAAGGATCTAGATTGCCGGACAGGAGTATTCCTCAAAGGTTCAGACTTAGAATCGTTTTTGCTTGTTGGATACTACGTGAATTCCCAATTGGGTTTCCAAAAATGTTTTTGTTCAATCCACAATCATGAGGGAAGGTGAAACACTACCACATGAGGGAAAGGTGGTCATTTTTGGTGTTTTCTTGCTCAAGAAAATTAAAAAAATGTTTTTCCAGAATTGGTGCTCTGCTCAATTCAAATTTTTTCTAACTCTTCCAATCCCCCACTCCCTCATCCTTAGGAAAAATCATGCCCCCATCTCATTTAGTTGCGTTGAGATAGCCGGTTGTGGGTTTTAATTAAAAAATTGCAATTTTAACATAATGTCTAGCTTTTTAATCTTCAACTAGCAATAAAAAAAATTACCATTGGCCACATCTTAATTGCTGAAACATAAATACTAAATTGATGGTGGGGATTTTTCCTAGATCCACACCATGATTATTTACATCATTTATTTAAATGCAAACGAGGAAAAAACTAGGGTATTACATTCCCCTCCCCCTTCAACAGCACTGTCTTCAGTGCTTTACAACATTGAACAAAAATGCTTGTTGGTAATTCCCTTAGAAATCCATAGCTTTGAACAAAAACATATGTGCCAGTCGCATGACATCCTCTAGCTCCCATGTAGCTTCTTCAAGACCATAGTTCTCCCATTGCACCTTCACCTATCCTATTGCTTGGTTTCGGAGCATTGTGACCTTCCTAGCGAGGATGCACATAGGCTCGATTTGGAACTCTCCCTCTGGTTCCACCCGAATCACATTCCAATTTATTACATGGTTAGGATCATGTACATGCTTCTTAAGCAAAGAAACATGAAAAACATTATGAGCTCTAGTGCTAGCAGGGACTGTGAGTCTATATGAAACTAACCCTATTCTTTCAAGCACTTGAAATGGCCCACAGTATTAGGTGACAACTTGGCACAACTTCCAAGCTTCAAGGAACTCTTCTTTGCCTTCAATCTGAGGTAAACATGATCTCCAACACTAAACTCTCTGGTCACTATGCTTATCTGCATAAATTTTTTGTCTGTCCTGGGTTTCCTTCAAATTATTCCTAATATTTACAACTTCCTGCTCCATCTCCTTGAGCAATTCTGGACCAAGCACAACCCTATTCACTGGATTATCCCAAGTCACTGGTGTCCTACACATTCTACCATACAAGGCTTCATATGGAATCATCCCTAAGGACGCTTGATGTCCATTGTTATAAGCAAACTCTACCAGGTGTAAATAATCTTCCCACTTGGTTGGTTTGTTCATCACATACATGCGAAGCATGTCTTCCAGCACCTGGTTAACTCTCTCAGTCTGTCCATCGGTATGTGGATGGTAGGAAGTGCTAAAATTCAACTTTGCACCCAAATCTGCAAACAACCTCTTCAAAAAATTGGAATTGAACTTGACATCTCTATCAGAGACTATTTCCTTAGGCAATCCATGTAGTTTGAAAATATCCTTCATGAATATATTTGCAATGTCATATGTATTATGTGTATACTTAACCGATATAAAATGTGCTGCCTTTGTCAACTTGTCCACCACAACCAAGATGGAATCATGTTGTCTCCAAGTCATTGGCAATCCTGTAATAAAATCCATGAAAATAACTTCCCATTTCCATTCCAAAACTGGCAAAGGCTGCAACAAACCTACTGGGTTTTTATGTTCAACCTTCACTTGCTAACACTTCATGCACCTTGAAATATATTCAGCCATGTTCTTTTTCATTCCTGGCCAAAAGTACTGCATTTTGGCTGTAGAAATTGTCTTCTGATATCCTAGGTGACTAGAATATGGAGCTTGATGGATCTCATCCATAACCATTCTCCTCAAATATTCCATATTTGGAATATAGACTCTAATCTTATAGGTAAGAAGTCCATCTTCGTCCAATTTATATCCCTCGTACTTCTTTTCTAAGCTTTGCTGCTGCAACTTGTCCTTGACCCGTGCATACAATTCATCTTCAACAACATGATTAGCAATCTGTTGCCTCAACTCTGATTGGAAAATACTAATGGATGCCACATGCATCTCCTGCACCTTCCTGCTGAGTGCATCGACTACCTTATTCTCTTTTCCCTTTATGTGCTTGATTTCAAAATAAAACTCAGATAAAACCTCCATCCATCTCACTTGCCTAGCATTCAGAGTAGGTTGACTAAACAAATATTTTAGACCACAATGGTCTGTCCTTAGTTCAAATCTTCTTCCCATCAAGTAATGTCTCCACATCTTGAGAGAATGTGCAATGGATGGAAGTTCCATATCATGAGTGGCATAATTCTTTTTGTGCTCCTTTAATTTTCTTGACTCATAACATATCACGTGGTTGTCTTGCATAAGAAATCCTCCAAGTCCTTGACTGCATGCATCCATACATACCACAAAATATTTCTATGGGTCGGCAACTTTCAAGACCGGTGCACTTGTGAGAAGATACTTGAACCGCTAGAAACTGTCTTCACACTTCGAGGTCCATTCAAACTTTATCCCCTTCCTTTGCAAAGAAGTGATAGCATGTGCAACCTTGGAGAATCCTTCAATGAATCTCTTGTAATATCCTGCAAGCCCCATAAAATATCTTACCTCTGTCACATTATTTGGAGTAGGCCAATTATTAATAGCTTCAATCTTTGCAGGTTCTATAGATATACACTCCTTTGAAATAATGTGACCCAAGAAATGAATTCTATCCCTATAGGAGTCACACTTGCTTAGCTTCACATACAGGTGATGTTCTCTAAGCAATTGCAATTTTAGTCTCAAATGTTCTTTATGATCTTCTTCATTCTTAGAATAAAAAATAATATCATCAAGGAAAACAAGAATGAATTTGTCCAAATACCTGCTGAAGACACTATTCATAAGGCACATAAATGTTGCTGGTGCATTTGTGAGACCAAATTGTACCACTACAAACTCATAATGTCCATACCTTGTTCTGAAGGCTGTCTTATGAATGTCTTCATCCTTGATTCTCACCTGATGGTAACCAGAACTCAGGTCAATCTTTGAAAATACGTTTTCTCTTTTCATTTGATCAAAGAGGTCATCAATTATTGGTAAGGGATATTTGTTCTTCACCGTGACTTTATTCAGCTTCCTGTAATCAATACACAATCTGACTGTACCATATTTCTTCTTTACAAATAGAATTGGTGCTCCCCAAGGAGACATACTCGGCCTGATATAATTTTTCTCCAACAATTCTTGCAGCTGCATCTTCATCTCTAACATTTTTGGTGTACTCATTCTGTAGGGTGCCCTTGAAACTGGTGCTGCTCTTGGCACAAGTTCAATTGTGAAATCTATGTCCCTCTTTGGAGGAAGTCTTGGAACCTCATCAGGAAAAACATCCTTGAAGTATTGCAACACAGGATAGTTTTCCAACCTAGGAGTTTCATTCTCTGTTGCCTCCTCAATATGGGCTGTATACAACTGACAACCTTTTCTACAAAACTTCTTTAACTGCATTGCTGAAATCTACCTTATCGAGATTAACTTTGGAATTCCTCTTACAACTACTGGGTTACCTTCTTCATCCACGCATTCAAAAGTCTTATTATAACAGTCAAGCTTCACTCTCTGAGATTATAACCAATCCATTCCAATGAGAACATCATAGGAACCAAGTGGTAGAACATTCAGATCTACACAAGTGATCAACCCATTCATCACCAATGGGAATTTCTCCACTACTTCATTAACGTTTCTCTTAGTTCTAGTGGCGAGATGAACTAACCAAGACTTTCTATGCTTTACCTTCCTAAGAGCATAAAACTCCACTACTCTAAGAGAAATATAACTGTGAGTAGAACTAGGGTCAATCAAAACAGAAATAGATTGCTCAACAATATTACCTGCAACTTCAACCACTGTTGACTGGTGATCTACCTGACGGTCTTCCAGTGCTGCATAAATTCTAGGGATGGCCCTTAATACTTGTCCCACTATTTCTGCCTTTTGAATATTGTATGCTGGCTTTGCATTTTCATTCTCAAGTGGACAGTACTTGTGGATGTGGGATCCTCCACATTTCCAACATTGAAGTGGTCCTTTACTCTGATGCGGATGTTTTGGATTCTCTCCTGTCACTCTAGCTGGATTCTTATCAACTTGTGTTGTTTTCCTCTATTGATTCCTAAAGTTAGAAGGTTTGAAACCTTTCTTCCTTTGGTTAGACTTCTCACTCCTTTTTTCCTTCCATGTTTTCTGATAATCCGGTTTGTTCTTGCTTTGCTCGTAGCAATACATAGCTTTTCTTATTGCTTTTTCCAGAGTCCCAGTTTCATAGAACCCAATTCGGTCTTTGTAGGACTGAGGCAGTCCACTGAGAAAATGATGGATATTTACCTTCTCATCTTTAATATACCTGACATACCTCAGAAATTCCAAGAAAATGTTTGCATTTTCCTCCATGGTCTACTGTCCTAATCTCAGCTCATGGAACTCTTTAATATTTTCATCATATTACCTGTCAGAGAGGTACTTCTCCTTGAAATACTTTCGGAACTGCTTCCACACAATATTCCTTTCATTGATCTTCTTTACTTGTCTGAAATGATCCCACCATATGGATGCTCTTCTGGTCAAATTGAAAATGGCTACTCTAGCTTTCATATTCCCAGAATAATCTTGGACTTGGAAATATTTCCTCATTCCTAGAAACCAAGCTTCAACTTCTTTACCAGTCTTTACCTCACCATTAAAGGTAGGCAGCCTTGCCTTCCTGAATTCATCTCGTGAGTGGTTTTGGTAGTGCCTCCTTCTCTGATTCTTATGGGAAGAAGGAATTGAATATCCAGTGGATCATTCAGAGTCATATGACTCACTAGGTGATCTCTTTCTTCTTCTAGCAATGTTCTTACTCCCTTCTGGATTTTCTATCTGGTCCCTAGAGTTCATATTTCTATGAATATCTGTCAAATTTTGCAGCATGGCTGCATTCAACTAATTTTTCTCCTCATGAGCCTTAACCAACCTTTCATTGTCTTCCCTATAACTCTGCATCTCCACCATCAGGCTTCTCATGGTGGCTGCAAAATCTGGTGGAGTCTCTTGCAATCTTCTCCCATTAGATTCTATTTCAACATTTCCAACTTGGACATTTCCCCCCATAGTATATTCCTTGTACTCATTGGGGTTCTTTACATCATCATGCAGGTTGTCGGTTTTCATGGCTAAACCACAACTCACTTTACCCAACTGCACTATCTGGATTGCTGCTTTTCGAGGTGATTAGGATTCTGCAAAATGTGTTAATAACATTGTTTGTTAAATTATAAATTATAGCGTTCTCAGAAATTCACAACTACTTACCTTCATTTAGAAAAATCATACATTGACAACTTTTCCCAAAGACATAATTTTTGTTCACAAAGAATGACTATCTGAAGGGGACAACGGGGGTCAAGGGGGCTTGCCCCCTTGTGATCGCCACTGCAGGGCGGGTTGAGGGAAGCACCCTTGGTTTTTTTTTTTATAAATACTTTGATTTGACACAGTCTAGTGCATAAATAGACTGCAATTTTTCACTTTCCAAACCCCTGAAAATCCTACTGAAAAACATGCTAAAACTTTCTATTTCAGCAAAATTTTCAAAATTTTCACCTGCTGCATCAGAATGTTTTTTGACTTTCACCCGCTGCAGCGGCTTGATCCTCATTTTTCATCCACCGTAGCAGCTCCTTCATCATCTTCCATTCGCCACCTTGTAGAGGATTGATCTTTCGTTGTCCTGCACGACGTAGCGGCTCCTTCTTCCTTTTCTTTCTATCGTTGCGGCTCGTTCTTCAACTTTTTGGTGCCACACATCGGCTCGATGTTCATCTTCCATCAGTCGTAGTGGCTCAATTGTTTGTTTCCCTACCACTATTGTGGCTCAAAACTCAACTTTCAGCCGCCGCTTCATTGGGTCAAACTTCAACTTTCGGCCGCTGCTTCATCGGCTCAAACTTCAACTTTCGGTCACCACTTCGTTGGCTCAAACTTCAACTTTCAGCCACTACTGCAAACACTTAAATGGATTTTTGAAATTTCTTCCATGTCGGCTCCCTTCTGGTGATCCCTTCTCCTTTCCTCATCCATTGTTGCGGCTGCATTTCGGCAAGTTGAGCCGCTTCTATCGGCTCGCTCTTTAGCTTCCATTCGCTGCGTAGTGGCTCATTCATATCTTGTCTGTTGTCGCCATTGCAGCTCTTCTTTGGCCTTCTCAACCACCATGCAAGAAGAAGAATTTTTCAAACACTTAGAATTTTTTTTTCTTCTTGTCGCTCCATCTCTCCAACATGGTCACCGTGTCGGCTCCCTGTTGGAAGCCCACCCGCCATTGCGGCCCCAATCTTGGAAACACAGTCGTTATGCAATTTCCAACACTTAAAGAAATTTCTAAAAATTTCTCCTATCTATTGCTCTTCTTGCTGGCCACAGAGGGTGATCCTACCTCTGTCAACTGCTCAATCTTGGCCCGTTGAGGCCCAAAGGTGCAACCGGTGCTCTGATACCACACTGTCACATCCCCAAGCCTTGCTCAATGGAGAGGACATGACTAACCCCCATCAACCCAGGCTGTCTAAGTCCCCATGAACATAATACATATATAAAATGCATTGAAATAAAACATACATAAGTATAAACAAATGCATAATGCAATCTACAGCGGAAGCATAATTCATTCATTCAACAGGTTCATGATAATTTCATAATAATTCATAAGCAAATACAGTTGTAGAAATTAAATAAACATGAATACTTATCTTTGGAGAAGCTTTTCCCGCAACCAGCTATGTCGCTGCAACATTCCACCAAAATATAGACCAGTGTGCTATATAATATCTCGGCAACATTACCACCCCTGAGCTGGGCATGATTTCCCCCAAGGAATAAGGAACAATAGAAAACTTTCCCCATAGCCAAGGATACAATAAAATTCAGTCCAACCAACACAATTGGGTTTATCAGACTTACACAGGAAGTGGCTTACACTTAGCCAAATTCACATGAGACATAACCAAGCCAACAGATGGGTTTATCAGGCTACCAGCCAAGCCATCCTTCTAGTTGGGTTTATCAGGCTTCCAAGGAGGTGGAAAGACATACTGCTAAGCTAGTGATATCAACCCCAGAGCTATGAACACCCACACTGAATCTATCATGATTTCTAAACAATTACATACCCAAAACAAGGAATCATTCCCTTCTTCGTTACACAGTCCCTCAGGCCATGCCTTCCCTTCTAGTGCTATTTAGAGCATGCAAAGAAGAAAACCAACCTTCTAGATTGGTCTATGAGCTTCTTTCACACACTAGGTTTATCAAGCAATTCTAGACTCTATTTCCATTCCTTAAATCAAATCAAATGCCAAACATGGATGTCCACACAGTGATCTCAGTCCTGGGATTTATAAGAATGTAGCCAACGCCAGGGATTACATACACACACATAAATTTATGAATTTCTAGACATTTCCGGTGCCAGACAAACTACTGCAAAATACCAAAAGAAAAACATTGCTGGCCTTTCAAATCAAAGACACAAAATCAGATTCTGGGCAATCTAGTTCAGGAAAACAACTATTAAACAAGATAAATGTGAAGAGAAACAATCCACACAGGGAAAAACCAAAATGTGAAGGATCCAGATTGTCGAATAGGAGTATTCCTCAAAGGTTCAGACTTAGAATCGTTTTTGCTTGTTGGCTACTGTGTGAATTCCCAATTAGGTTTCCAAAAATGTTTTTGTTCAATCCGCAATCATGAGGGAAGGTGAAACGCTACCGCATGAGGGAAAGGTGGTCATTTTTTGGTGTTTTTTTGCTCAAGAAAATTAAAAAAACGTTTTTCCAGAATTGGTGCTCTTCCCAATTTGAATTTCTTCCCACTCTTCCAATCCCCCACTCCCTCATCCTTAGGAAAAACCATGCCCCCATCTCATTTTGTTGCATTGACATAGCTGGTTGTGGGTATTAATTAAAAAATTGCAATTTTAACATAATGTCTAGATTTTTAATCTTCAGCTAGCAATAAAAAAAATTACCATCGGCCACATATTAATTGCTGAAACATAAATACTAAATCGATGGTGGGGATTTTCCTAGATCCACACCATGATTATTTACATCATTTATTTAAATGCAAACGAGGTCAAAACCGGGGTATTACATTCCCCTCCCCCTTCAACAGCACTGTCCTCAGTGCTTTACAACATTGAACAAAAATGCTTGTTGGTACTACCCTTAGAAATCCACAGATTTGAACAAAAATGTATGTGCCAGTCGCATGGCATCCTCCAGCTCCCACGTAGCTTCTTCAGGACTGTAGTGCTCCCATTGCACCTTCACCTGTCCTATTGCTTGGTTCCAGAGCATTGTGACCTTCCTGGCGAGGATGTACATAGGCTCGATTTGGAACTCTCCCTCGGGTTCCACCTGAATCACATCCCAATTTATTACATGGTTAGGATCATGTACATGCTTCTTAAGCAAAGAAACATGAAAAACATTATGAGCTCTAGTGCTAGCAGGCAATGTGAGTCTATATGCAACTGACCCTATTCTTTCAAGCACTTCAAATGACCCACAGTATTAGGTAAAAACTTGGCACAACTTCCAAGCTTCAAGGAACTCTTCTTTACGTTCACTTTGATGTAAACATGATCCCCAACACTGAACTCTCTGTTCACCCTATGCTTATCTGCATAACTTTTCTATCTATCCTGTGCTACCTTCAAATTCTTCCTAATCTATACAA
Organism: Pseudotsuga menziesii; assembly: GCA_001517045.1. Lineage (NCBI taxonomy): Eukaryota > Viridiplantae > Streptophyta > Pinopsida > Pinales > Pinaceae > Pseudotsuga > Pseudotsuga menziesii. Next base: position 110,779 of record LPNX011172613.1, on the reverse strand, counting down.
CTTCCTGCTCCATCTCCTTGAGCAATTCTGGACCAAGAACAACCCTATTCACTGGATTATCCCAAGTCACCGGTGTCCTACACATTCTGCCATACAAAGCTTCATATGGAATCATCCCCAAGGATGCTTGATGTCCATTGTTATAATCAAACTATACTAGGTGTAAATAATCTTCCCACTTGGTTGGTTTGTCCATCACATACATGCGAAGCATGTCTTCCAGCACCTGGTTAACTCTCTCGGTCTGTCCATCAGTTTGAGGATGGTAGGCAGTGATGAAATTCAACTTTGTACTGAAATCTGCAAACAACCCCTTCCAAAAATTGGAAGTGAACTTGACATCTCTGTCAGAGACTATTTCCTTAGGCAATCCATGTAGTTTGAAAATATCCTTCATGAATATCTTTGTAATGTCATCTGTATTATGTGTATAATTAACCAGTATAAAATGTGCTGCCTTTGTCAACCTGTCCACCACAACCATGATGGAATCATGTTGTCTCCAAGTCATTGGCAATCCTGTAATAAAATCCATGAAAATAACTTCCCATTTCCATTCTGCAACTGGCAAAGGCTGCAACAAACCTACTGGGTGTTTATGTTCAACCTTCACTTGCTGACACTTCATGCACCTTGAAATATATTCAGCCATGTTATTTTTCATTCCTGGCCAAAAGTACTGCATTTTGGCTGTAGCAATTGTCTTCTGATATCCTAGTTGACTAGAATATGGAGCTTGATGGATCTCATCCATAACCATTCTCCTCAAATATTCCATATTTGGAATATAGACTCTGTTCTTATAGGTAAGAAGTCCATCTTCTTCCAATTTATATCCCTCGTACTTCTTTTCTAGTCTTTGCCGCTGCAGCTTGTCCTTGACCCATGCATACAATTCATCTTCAACAACATGATTAGCAATCTGTTGCCTCAAATCTGATTGGAAAATACTAATGGATGCCACATGCATCTCCTGCACCTTCCTGTTGAGTGCATCAACTACCTTATTCTTTTTTCCTTTTATGTACTTGACTTCAAAATAAAACTCAGATAAAAATTCCAACCATATCGCTTGCCTAACATTTAGAGTAGGCTGGTCAAACAAATATTTTAGACCACAATGGTCTGTCCTTAGCTCAAATCTTCTTCCCATCAAGTAATGTCTCCACATCTTGAGACAATGTCCAATGGCTGGAAGTTCCATATCATGAGTGGCATAATTATTTTTGTGCTCCTTTAATTTTCTTGACTCATAACATATCACGTGGTTGTCTTGCATAAGAAATCCTCCAAGTCCTTGACCGCATGCATTTGTACATACCACAAAATATTTCTATGGGTCTGCAACTTTCAAGACCAGTGCACTTGTGAGAAGATACTTCAACCACTGGAAACTTTCTTCACACTTCGAGGTCCATTCTAACTTTATCCCCTTCCTTTGCAAAGAAGTGATAGCATGTGCAACCTTGGAGAATCCTTCAATGAATCTCTTGTAATATCCTGCAAGCCCCATAAAAGATATTACCTCTGTAACATTATTTGGAGTAGGCCAATTCTTAATAGCTTCAATATTCGCAGGGTCTATAGATATACCCTCCTCTGAAATAATGTGACCCAAGAACTGAATTCTATCCCTATAGAAGTCACACTTGCTTAGCTTCGCATACAGCTGATGTTCTCTAAGCAATTCCAATGTTAGTCTCAAATTTTTTTATGCTCTTCTTAATTCTTAGAATAAAAAATAATGTCATCAAGGAAAACAAGAATGAATTTGTCCAAATACCTGCTGAAGACACTATTCATAAGGCACATAAATATTGCTGGTGCATTTGTGAGATGAAATCGTACCACTACAAACTCATAATGTCCATACCTTGTTCTAAAGGCTGTCTTATGAATGTCTTCGTCCTTGGTTCTCACCCGAGGGTAACCAGAACTCATGTTAATCTTGGAAAATACCTTTTCTCTTTTCATTTGATCAAAGAGGTCGTCAATTATTGGTAAGGGATATTTTTTCTTCACCGTGACTTTATTCAGCTTCCTGTAATCAATACACAATCTGACTATACCATATTTCTTCTTTACAAACAGAATTGGTGCTCCCCAAGGAGACATACTCGACATGATATAATTTTTCTCCAACAATTCTTGCAGCTGCATCTTCAGCTCTAACATTTCTGGTGTACTCATTCTATAGGGTTCCATTGACACTAGTGCTGCTCCTGGCACAAGTTCAATTGTGAAATCTATGTCCCTCTTTGGAGGAATTCTTGGAACCTCATCAGGAAAAACATCCTTGAAGTAATGCAACACAGGATAGTTTTCCAACCTAGGAGTTTCATTATTTGTTGCCTTCTGAATATGGGCTGTATACAACTGACAACCTTTTCTACAAAACTTCTTTAACTGCATTGCTGAAATCTGCCTTACCGAGATTACCTTTGGAATGCCTCTTACAACTACTGGGTTACCTTCTTCATCCATGCATTCAAAAGCCTTATTATAATAGTCAAGCTTCACTCTGTGAGCTTCTAAGCAATCCATTCCAATGAGAACATCATAGGAACCAAGTGGTAGAACATTAAGATCTACACAAGTGATCAACCCATTCATCACCAATGGTCATTTCTCCACTACTTCATTAACGTTTCTCTTACTTCCAGTGTCTAGATGAACTAACCAAGATTTTTCTCATCTTTGCATTTTCATTCTCAAGTGGACAGTACTTGTGTATATGGGGTCCTCCACATTTCCAACATTGAAGTGGTCCTCTGTTCTGATGTGGATCTTTTGGCTTCTCTCCCGTCACTCTAGCTGGCTGCTTCTCAACTTGTGTTGTTTGCTTCTGTTGATTCCTAAAGTTAGAAGGTTTGAAACCTTTCTTCCTTTGGTCAGACTTCTCACTCCTTTTTTCCTTCCATGTTTTCTTGTGATCCAGTTTGTTCTTGCTTTGCTCGTAGCAATACATAACTTTTCTTATTGCTTCTTCTAGAGTCCAAGGTTCATAGAACCCAATTCGGTCTTTGTAGGACTGAGGCATTCCACTCAGAAAACGCTGGATCTTTACCTTCTCATCTTTAATATACCTGACATACCTCAGAAATTCCAAGAACTTTTTTGCATTTTCCTCCATGGTCTACTATCCCAATATCAGCTCATGGAACTCTTTAATCTTATCATGATAGTACTGTCAGAGAGGTACTTCTCCTTGAAATACTTTTGGAACTGCTTCCACACAATATTCCTTTCATTGATCTTCTTTACTTGTCTGAAATGCTCCCACCATATGGATGCTCTTCTGGTCAAATTGAAAATGGCTACTCTAGCTTTCATATTCCTAGAATAATCTTGGACTTGGAAATATTTCCTCATTCCTAGAAGCCAAGCTTCAGATTCTTTACCAGTCCTTACCTCACCATTAAAGGTAGGAAGCCTTGCCTTCATGAATTCATCTCATGAGTGGTTCTGGTAGAGTCTCCTTCTCTGATTCTTATGGGAAGAAGAAATTGAATCTCCAGTGGAACCTTTCTTCTAGTAGTGTTCTTACTCCCTTATGGATTTTCTATCTAGTCCCTAGAGTTCATCTTTTTCTGAATATTTGTCAAACTTTGCAGCATGGATGCATTCAGCTGATTTTTCTCCTCATGAGCCTTAACCAACCTTTCATTGTCTTCCCTGTAACTCTGCATCTCCACCATCAGGCTTCTCATGGTGGATGCAAAATTTGGTGGAGTCTCTTGCAATCTTATCCCATTATATTCTGTTTCATCATTTCCAACTTCGGGAATTTTCCCCCATAGAATATTCCTCATACTTATTGGGGTTCTTTACATCATCATGTAGGTTGTCAGTTTTCATGGCTAAACCACAACTCACTTTACCCAACTGCACTATCTAGAATGCTGCTTTTCGAGGTGACTAGGATTCTGCAAAATGTGTTAATAACATTGTTTGTTAAATTATAAATTATAGCATTCTCAGATATTGACAACTACTTACCTTCATTTGGAAAAGTCAAATATTGACAACTTTTCGTAAACACAGAATTTTCTTTCACAAAGAATGACTATCTGAAGGGGACGATGGGGGTCAAGGGGGCTTTCCCCCTTGTGGTCGCCACTGTAGGGCGGGTCGATGGAAGAGCCCTCGTTTTTTTTTTTTTTTTGTAAATACTTTGATTTCATGCAATCCAATGCATAAACAGATTGCCATTTTTCACTTTCCAGACCCCTGAAAATCCTACTGGAAATCCTGCTAAAATTCTCTATTTGGGCAAAAATTTTAAAATTTTCACCCGTTGCATCAGAAATTTTTTTGACTTTCACCCGCTACAGCGGGTCGATCCTCATTTTTCATCCGTCGTAGCGGCTCCTTCATCATCTTCCATCCACCGCCATGTAGCAGATCGATATTTCTTTCTCCTCCACTGCGTAGCAGCTCCTTCTTCCTTTTCTTTCTACCGTTGCCGCTCGTTCTTCAACTTTCTGCCATTGCACATCGGCTCGATGTTCATCTTCCATCAGCTGTAGTGGCTCAATTCTTCGTTTCCCTGCCACCACTATGGCTCAAAACTCAACTTTCAACCGCCGCTTCGTCGGCTCAAACTTCAACTTTCGGCCGCTGCTTTGTCGGCTCAAACTTCAACTTTCGACCACCGCTGCAAACACTTAGACGAATTTTTGAAATTTCTTCCATGTCGGCTCCCTTATAGTGAGCCCTTCTCCTTTCCTCATCCATTGTTGTAGTTACATTTTGGCAAGCTGAGCCGCTTTCGTCGGCTCACTCTTTAGCTTCCATCCGCTGCGTAGAGGATCATTCATATGTTGTCTGTTGCCGCCGTTGCGGCTCTTCTTTGGCTTTCTCAGCCACCATGCAAGAAGAGGAAGTTTTCAAACACTTAGAATTTTTTTTCCTTCTTTTCACTCCATCTCTCCAACATGGTCACCGTGTCAGATCCCTCTTGGAAGCCCAACCACCACTGCGGCTCCAATCTTGGTAATGCAGTCGCTATGCAATTTCCAACACTTAGAGAAATTTTTGGAAATTTATCCTATCTGTTTCTCTTCCTGCTGGCCATAGAGGGTGATTTGGCCTCTGTCAACTACTCAATCTTGGCCTGTTGAGGCCCAAAGATGCAACTGGTTCTCTAATACCACACTATCATGTCCCCAACCCTTGCTCGACGGAGAGGACGCGACTAACCTCCATCAACCCGTGCTGTCTAAGCCCCCATGAACATAATACATATATAAAATGAATTGAAATAAAACATACATAAGTATAAACAGATGCATAATCTAATTTACAGTGGAAGCATAATTCATTCATTCAACACATTCGTGCATTCAACATGGTCATGATAATTTCATAATAATTCATAAGAAAATATAGTTGCAGAACTTAAATAAAAAATACTTATCTTTAGAGAAGATTTTCCTGCAACCAACTATGTCACTGCAATGTTCCACCCAACCATAGACCAGTGTGCTATTTAATCTCTCAGCAACACGGTCACCCCTGAGCTGGGCATGATTTCCCCCAAGGAATAAGGAACACTAGCAAACTTTCCCCATTTCCAAGGATACAATAAAATTCAGTCCAACCAACACAGTTGGGTTTATCAGACTTACACTTATCCCAATTCACATGAGACACAACTAAGCCAACAGATGGGTTTATCAGGCTACCAGCCAAGCCATCCTTCTAGTTGGGTTTATCAAGCTTCCAAGGAGGTGGAAATACAGACTGCTAAGATAGTAATCTCAACCCCAAAGCTATGAACACCCACACTGAATCTATCATGATTTGTAAACAATTACATACCCAAAACAAGGAAGCATTCCCTTCTCTGTTACACAGTCCCTCAGGCCATGCCTTTCCTTCCAGTACTATTCAGGACATGTAAATAAGAAAACCAACCTTCTAAATTGGTCTATGAGGTTCTTTCACACACTAGGTTTATCAAGCAAGTCTAGAATCTATTTCCATTCCTTCAATCAAATCAAATGTAAAACGTGGATGTCCAAACAGTGATCTCAGTCCTAGGATTTATCAGAATGTAGCCGACGCCAGGGATTACATACACACACAAAAATTTATGAATTTCTGGACATTGTCGGTGCCAGACAGACTGCTGGAAAATACCAAAACAACAATATTGCCAGTCTTTCAAATCAAAGACACAAAATTAGATTCTGGGCAATCTAGTTCAGAAAAAATGACTATCAAATAGGAGAAACATGAAGAGAAACAATCCACATAGGGAAAACCCAAAATGTGGAGGATCTAGATTTCCCGACAGGAGAATTCCTCAAAGGTTCAGACTCAGAATCGTTTTTGCTTGCTGGCTACTATGTGAATGCCCAATTGGGTTTCCAAAAACGTTTTTTTTCAATCCACAATCATGAGGGAAGGTGAAACACTGCCACATGAGCGAAAGGTGGTTGTTTTTGGTGTTTTCTTGCCCAAGAAAATTAATTTTTTTTTTTCCAAAATTGGTGCTCTACCCAATTTGAATTTCTTCCCACTCTTCCAATCCCCCACTCCGTCATCCTTAGGAAAAATCATGACCCCATCTCATTTAGTTGCATTGACATAGCCAATTGTGGGTTTTAATTAAAAAATTGCAATTTTATAATAATGTCTAGCTTTTTAATGTTAAGCTCGCAATAAAAAAATACCACCGGCCACATCTTAATCGCCGAAACATAAATACTAAATTGATGGTGGGGCTTTTTCCTAGCTCCACACTATTATTATTTAAATCATTTATTTAAATGAAAACGGGGTCAAAATTGGGGTATTACACATGGGTATGTCTTCTCAACATGAATTCAAAATCTTTTGGATGTTTCAAAACATTCAAGGAACTTGTTGAGAATGAAACAGGATCATGAATCAAGTGCCTAAGGTCCAACAATGGTGGAGAATTCACTTAAGATGAATTCAACAAATACTGTGAAGAGCATGGAATAAAGAGACAATTTTTTAGTAGCCATAACACCTCAGAAAAATGGAGTTGCTAAAAGAAAGAATAGATCAGTAATGGAGATGGCTCAAACCATGTTGAATGGCATAATTTGGGGACACACAGTTCATACATTAGTACATATCTTGAAAAGAGGATTACTTAGAAGAAAAAATGATAAAAATCCATACGAGATATGGACAGGAAGAGCATCAAATGTACACCACTTCAGGATTTGGAAGCAAGTGCTACATCAAAAGAGAATATAAGAAGATTATAAAATTTGACTCTCGAGTAGATGAGGGATTATTCGTTAAAAATTCATCCAAGAGGAAAGATTACAAATGCTACAATTTGAGATTAGACAAGGTGATTGAAAGCATCAATGTGAAAATAGATGAGGGAAACCTAACATCATCAAGAGAAGACTCATAAGAATAAGGCAATGAAGAAGAGGAAGTTTCTGATCAGAAAGATATGAAGAAAATTAAAATGGAAGAACAACTAGATGAAGAACAACTCTCGGAAGATGAAGAACAAAATCAACCAACTGTGGAATGACAAGAATAGAAGGATCAGCCGATACCTAAGAATAGGTGCTAGAAGAATCATCCATTACATCAAATTATTGGTGATAAGGATGTCAGAATAGGAACTATAAGAAGACTATGCAGAAGAAATGAGCAGGTACACTTCTCTCTATTGTTTAAAACTGAACCAGGAACTTTTACAGAGGTCAGTACAAATGAGCAGTGGGTCAAAGCAATGGAAGAATAATTAGATCAAATTAAGAATAATGAAACATGGGAACTTGTTCCTAGACCAAAAAACAAGAATGTGATCAACACAAAGTGGGTTTTTAGAAACAAAATGAATGAAAATGGATAAGTGATCAGAAACAAGGCTCGATTGGTTTGTAAAGGCTATGCTCAGATTGAAGGAATAGACTATGAATAAAAATTTGCGCCATTAGTCAGAATGGAAGCTATTAGAATGATATTAGCTTATGCTTGATCCAAAGACATCAAAGTGTAACAGATGGACATAAAATCATCCTTTCTAAATGGGGAATTACAAGAAGAAGTTTACATCGAACAACCATAAGGATTTAACTTTCAGAAAACACAGACTATGTATGCAGATTCAAAAGGGATTTATATGGGCTAAAGAAAGATCCTATAGCTTGGTACTCCAAATTAGAAAAGTACTTGCAACACCAACAATTTAAAAAGGGAAGTGCAGATAGCAATTTATACATCAAACATGACGACGACATCATACTCATCATTGAAGTATATGTTGATGAGATCATTTTTGGAAGTGACAATGATTCACCGGGTTAACAATTTTCCAAGGAAATTGTTAAATTTCCATATGCTTAGCTAAGACATCAGTATTTCATTTCATTTTCATAACAAAAGCATATAAACAGGATCACTGAAAGATAGACAAGCACAACCATACAAAAGGAACACAAAGATTTATCTTGGGAAAACCCTAAAGGGAAAAACCCAGCAAAAGCTTCCTCAATATAGATGCCCCAAAAAGATAAAAGATAAAACCAGCAAGGAGATCAAAGCCTGATCCTACTCCTTCTCCAGCTACTTCTCTTCTCCACTAATGCGCTACAAGTGAGAGTGTGTGTCTCAAATGAGGAGCACTACACCTCTATTTGTATTCATCCGTTTACTTAAGTTAACTCATTTGACATGTAGGTTCGAGTTAAATCATGTAGGCTCGAGTTACACATGTAGGCTCAAGTAACCACACTGGGGTGCTGATGACCCACCTTTACAATTAAAGGGGACTACCTCATGACTCTTATTAGTTCTTCCGATTAGGAGCATAGGGGTACAATGTAATACAAGTGGTTCTCCCGGTAGGACCATTGGGGGCCACAAAAATATACATATAGAATATTCTTCGAAGTTACAATATTTCAACACTCCCCCTTAACGAGAAGGGTATTCTACAGCAACATCAACAACAACAAGAGTAGAGATAGGGGACATCATCAGCATCAATAGGGTAACACATCTATAAATCATTGGAATATTTTCAACATCATGTAGTCTTCATCTTCAATCTTCAGTCTTCATCATCAGCAACATCTTTAGTCTTTGATCCGCAGCATCTTCAACATTTTGATCTTTCGATCAGCAACATCTTCAGCACTTTGAATTTTCGATCAGCAACAACATCTTTAGCATTTTTACCTTTCGATCAGCAACATCTTCAGCACTTTGACTTTTCGATCAGCAACAACATCTTCAGCACCTTGACCTTTCGATCAGCAGCAACATCTTCAGTACTTTGACCTCTCGATCAACAATATCATCATCAACACTTTGCCCTTTCGATCAGCAGCAACATCATCATCATCATATTCTGATCTGTCGATCATAATCATCATCACATTCTGATCTTTCGATCAGAAACATCATCATCATACTCTGATCTTTCGATCAGAAACATCATCAACATACTCTGATCTTTCAATCAGAAACATCATCATCATACTCTGATCTTTCGATCAAAAACATCATAATCATAGTGCATCATCATCATACTCTGATCTTTTAGATCAGTACGTCATCATCATCATACTCTGATATTTCGATCAGTATGTCATCATCATCATACTCTAATATTTCAATCAGTACGTCATCATCATCATACTCTGATCTTTCGATCAGTACGACATCATCATCATTAGAAACAAACTGAAATCCACAACTCAAAGAAAAAAAGTATTTGGATCACTTTTGGACTTAAAGTCTAGGGATGATACAATCCGACCACATTCTCGACAACCGAAGTTACCGGATTGTTTACAGGAGAATCAATCCCTATCACTTTAGGACTAAGTCCAAGGACGATGCAATCCTACCACATTCTCAAGGACCGAAGCCACTGGATTGATTACGGGAGAATCAATCCCTATCACTTTAGGACCATGCCCATGGATGATGCAATCCTACCACATTCTCGAGGACTGAAGCCACCGGATTGATTACGGGAGAATCGATACCTATCACTTTAGGACTATGTCCAAGGATGATGCAATCCTACCACAGTCTCAAGGACCGAAGCCACCAGATTGATTATGGGAGAATCAGTCCCTATCACTTTAGGACTATGTCCAAGGATGATGCAATCCTACCACATTCTCAAGGGCCTAAGCCACCAGATTGATTACAGGAGAATCAGTCCCTATCACTTTAGGACGATGACCAAGGATGATGCAATCCTACCACATTCTCGAGGACCGAGGTCACTGGATCTATTATGGACAGATGTCCCGGGATGATACAATCCCTCTTCATTCTCGAAGACTGAGGTCTCCGGATCACTTTAGGGAAAGTGCCGAGGGATGATACAATCCCACCACGTTCTTGAGGACCAAGGTCATCGGATCTATTATGGACAGATGTCTCGGGATGATACAATCCCTCTTCATTCTCGAAGATCGAGGTCTCTGGATCACTTTAGGGAAAGTGCCCAGGGATGATACAATCCCACTGCAACATCACTACTCCCCCCTTCGGGGAAGATATTTTTGAACCACACCAAGATTGTCTTGAAAGTGTTTGAACTCTACTCGAGGCAGAGGATTCATTAGTACATCATCATCCAAACCATCATCATCTACATCTTTAGTATGTGAATATTGAACTATCACAATCTGTATCTCCAGTATGTGAATACTGAAAGCATCATCATCTATATCTTCAGTATAGAAATACTAAATCACCATCATCTGTATCTACAGTATGTAAATACTGAAATATCATCTATATCTTTAGTATGGGAATATTGAAATCATCATCATCTATATCTTCAGTATGGGAATACTGAAACATCATCATCTCTATATTCAGTATAGAAATACTGAATCACCATCATCTGCATCTACAGTATCATCATCTGCATCTTATCTTGTATGTAGAAATATCGGATTTCTACGTGTTATGTCGGAACACAGCGTGCTTTGTCATCACAACTATGTTTATCACATAGAATCATTGTAGTGTCCATCTTCAGGTCAAAGAAACCTGATATCAGCCTCTGAATCCATATGGCTTCACAACTTAGTAGAGCAATCTGCTATGTATTCTGCTTCAACCGTGCTAAGAGAAACACTGAACTTTTTCCTGCTAAACCATGAACTCATAGCAGACCTCAAACAAAAGCATCTGCCTGATTTGCTTTTCCTATCTGAGATACTTCCAGCCCAATCTGCATCTGTGTAGCCATACAATCTATACTCATGGCTACCATCATAGTATAGACCAAAGTCTATAGTTCCTTTCAGATATCTCATCACATGTTTTGCAGCTACGAGGTGAACCCGTATTGGTTGAACAAGATATTGACTTAAGGTGTTCACAGCAAAACAAATGTCTGGTCTGGTATTTGTTAAGTACATCAATGACTCAATGATCTGTCTATAGTGAGTCACATCCACTAACTCTAATGAGTCATCAGCTAATAGCTTCAGGTTGGAGTCCATGGGTGTGGCCATGACTTTGCATTCCAACATATTGAATCTCTTCAATATCTCTACCACATACTTTCCCTGGTTGAGAAAGATTCCATCTGAACTTTGCCATACTTCCAAACCTAGGAAATAATGCATTAACCCAAGGTCTTTCATCTCAAATTCTTCTGCTAGTTTCTTCCTGCTTTCCATGACCTGTTTCTCATTCCCTGTCAAGAATAAGTCATCCACATATAGTAATATAATGACAGGTACATCTTCTACAACCTTGTAGGAAAGGTTAGGATCGAATTTACTCTTGGCAAGGCCCATGCTCATCAAGAAACTATCTATTCTTCCATACCAAGCTTTGGGAGCTTGCTTCAGGCCATAGAGGGCCTTCTTCAACTTGCATACTTGATTCCATCTATCTTCAACTTCAAATCCTCGTGACTATTCGATGTAAAACTCTTCCTCAATCATACCATTAAGGAAGGCTTGTCTTTACTTCATCATGGAAGAAACTACCATGATAGTTTTGAAGGAAGTGTACCTTGCTTCCTGGAGTAAGTGTCTCTTCAGAATTAATTCCCTCTTTCTGATAGAAACCTCTATCCACAACTCTTACTTTACTTCTATCAGAAACATATCTTATCTTGCAAATCCATTTGGAAGATACCACATTCTTGCTTTCTGGTTTGAGTACTATATCCCAAACATCATTCTAGTATCATAACATCTTCTATGAGTTTGTCTTCTCAGGTCATCAACATATCCTAGTCTTTTGCATTCAACCTTGAAGGTTGGAACCCACTTTACTCTTGGTAAAGTCTTGATCCATCGCAAAGCTATCCATCATGTCGTACCATGTCGAACTCAGATATAATTTTCTGTAGTCACTCCCCCTGAAGTGGAGTATCATCTTCCCTCTTCATTCTATACAGGTGGTTCTATGCTTGATATATACTGGTCAATAGAGTATGTCATGTCATAGTCTATTCTTTCTGGGGAGAATCATGAACCTTGCTTTGTACACTTGTTCCATCATATCGTATACATCATTCCCTATGATCAACTGTTATTCTTTGATCATTGCTTCTTTCATAGCATTCTTTTCTTCATCTTGAGTTATCTCTTGTACCCATGGTGGTCTTCATCCTTCAAGGTGGATCTACCACTCTCTGAAACTCTTTCTTCCGTCATGGTGTCTCTGACCCTGGGAGCTTTAGATTCATGTTTATTGGAGTGAATATTGAATTGTCATAACTTGTTCTTCGGAACAAGTCTCATCCTTCTTTTCTTGTAGGAGGTTGTACATGACCTTTCCTACAATTCAAATGCACCAGTTGCATGGTTAGAACTATTTCATAAAACATATGCATAACGAAAAATTCTTATGCATCATGCAACTGTTTAGTCAATACAACATTCATCCATATCTCACATAAACTTTCTAGATGCCTTCCATCTCCACCATGACATTATTGAGATTGTGCACTAATCCAATATGTCAACAAAGAGGTTTGATAAGTAGCAATGGAGAGTTGTATAGCACCATGAGCTACTTACCCATCACATGCATATTAGCAGCATACAGTCATTAATGCAAACAATCTATCATGCATAACACATCAACTAAATATAATCAAATGCATAACAAAACAATATCATTAAATGACAATTGAATACTTATCTTTTGTTTGTTTTGTGGGTAGACTCCTTCTTGATCATTCTGCTTCATCATCTTCTTCATACATGAAATCATCATTTCTTATCCAGATGATAAGATGGATAAGAGGTTCTTTAAGAATTGAGTTCTTCATATTCCTCATCGCTTGAGGGATATTCTTTCAATGGTGAGAGCTTGAACTTCAATTGCTTCCATCTTTCTTCTTCTCTTATTATGAGACGAGCTTCTTCTTCTTCCCAACGTCTGTTGAAAGTAATTACTTCCTTCTGGCACACATTCTTTGCATGAATGAATCCCATGATCATGGGAGGCCATTCAAGGTGGCTATCACCACTTCTGCATTCTCCACTTCTTCTTCTACCGCTTCAAGTTGTTCTGCATTCTGGATGTTCACATTCTTCAATTGTTTTCTCAAATCCATCTTCTGATTTAAGTTCTTATCTTCAAATAGCTTGGTCAAGGAATCAAACATATTCGGTGTCTTTGGGGAGACACTTGTGGTACAAGTTGATTCATGACTGAATCAACAATGATCTTCTTGGCCTTGACCAAGTTCTTCTTGTCTAAGGCTTCTAGCCTCATCTCCCTTTGGAACTGGAACCTCTATACTCATGTAGGTGTCCAAACCATTTTCTTCAGAGAGATCATATACTTCTAGGCTTGGAATTGTCAACTTCACCAAGCTTATCATCAAGCTGATGTGATAGATCACTTTGAAATCAGAACCTCAAATGAAAAATAGCAAAGGATTAGATCTTACCGATTTGAGGTGTCCATCTTGGTTTCGAAGCTCGCTGATCTAGGGTTTGTCACAGAAAACCTAATTTTAAAAAATTGGAATCTTTTAGATATTATTGGATAGACAGATAGATCTCTTCAAATGGAGCTATCCAATGTACTCCTTTTTTGAAAACAGTGGAGGGAAGCTCTCGAAATAGGAAGCCCTAGATTTCCAATTTCTTCTGTAGAAATTCCTGTTACTGTTTCTGTGATATCTCCGAAATTACAGATCCTCTATGTCTGAAATTTCACATGGAGGTAACCTCACATGTCCCTGATCCAACACCATAGGTTTCATCAGAATTGGTTTTACCATTTGGGATTTATTATCCTTTTCCCAAGGTGACCTGTTACAGGACTGTTCAGAACATCAAAGTTGTATGGCATGCCACATGTCACTGGTTCATATTCTGAGTCTGATATTTGGACCAAATGGACCAATTGGAATAATATATCAATGTTAGTTCATCTTCTGAGTCTTTGATACCCTTGATATGATGAGTATATGGTTGAGACCTCCTCCTTGTTGATGTTAAGTATGTTTATGTGAATACCATTGAATCCCTCATGTCTTTGATGATGTTCATTGAATCCTTTGACCTTGAAACTTATGCATAAGGTAACATGGTCTTTGGCACCTTTATGTGTGGAATATTTTAATTCTTGAAAAAAATGAAGAATTTTAAGGGTATTATACCAATAATTTGCAAATAAAACCATGATAGGAAGATATTTCTTGTCAATCCATTTCCGATGATATGTGGAGCATATTCTAACTCCTTAGGGTTGAAGAGATATGAATTTTTGAAGTTGGTGTACCCCACCTTTCTGGGTCAGCCAACCAAACAAAAGAGAATTTAATTATTTGTAATTTTGAATTGCATGTCGGCTCAGTTTAAGGTAGTAACTTTCCTCCACAACCTATATAAATAGAATATCAAACATTTCATTTTTTCATCAATCAATTCTCTCTTTGGTAATTTGCAACTCTTGGAGAAAAGTGCGAAACTGTGTGGAGGAGAGATTTTTGGGCATCTTCACTAAAATTGGCATAACTTTCTCATACAGAATCGAAATTATAAATTTTTTGGATCATTGGAAAGATTGTTATGAGGGATATGTGGAGACATGATCTAGATTTTTTATTTTTATTTATCTTGTGATCTTCGAAAAGGTATGGTCCATGCTTTTGGGTTTCTCTTGTGATGACACATGTCTCTCATGGATATAGTTCATATTTGATCTTAGTATGTGAGCCTCTATATTGGTATATGATATTTGAAGTCATAATGGATGTTATGATGATGATGTTGCATACCTTTATGCTATGATATGATACACTTTATGATGATAATGCATGTGATAATGATGCACACTCTATGAAGTTGATACACTCCTATTCAATATGATGTACATGCATACCATAGTGTGATGATGATCTCCTATGCACTATGATGTATACTTGATGTTGATGCTGCATACATGATGCACACTGAGATGATGATGATGTATACCCTATGACGATGATGCATACCTATGATTATGATGCATGACGATGCATGCCTTATGTTCAGTGAAAGCACAACATAATTACTTGTTCAGTAATTGTTTATGATGAGGTGTACAATCATGTACATGAGCAGTGTATGGCAGTGAAATGACTTATCGATATACAATGATGACTTGGTAGTGATTAGATAGCGGAGATTATCAACAACAGGTTTAGTGATTAAATTTTGATAGGTCCATAGGTTCATTCCTCTTTTTCTTCAGGGTGGTAGGGTGGTGAGAGGGATCACAATATCATGAGTTAAGCTGTTGTAGAAGATTATCAGTTATAGCCTACAAATCCTGGGGGTTGTATCCCATTCCAATTATAGCTGGTAAAGTTGTATTAAATTTGTTTACCCCAGTTTTTGTTGGGTCAAATTTAATTTAAAAAGGATTTCGTGGTTTTACCCCCAGGACTTTGGTTTCCACGTCAAAAATACTATGTATTGTGCATATTATTGTTTTTGTGTACATTGATGATATGGTATGATTGGTGATTAGATACTTTCTCTTGATTAAAATTTAATAATTGTACAAATACTGATTTAACCCCCTCTTAGTATTTCAACACCTGCATCAGGTGCCTAGGTGCAGGTGTCCAAGAAAATATGTAGTCTCATTAAATGTCATAAAGTTACTTTATGAGCATTTATTAAAGTACTTTACGATGTGAAATTTTAATTTAGAAGTGAGATGTACTTTATTGACATTGTAAAGTGTCCTTTAAGTTATAAACCACACTTTTATTATATTTAGGGTAAACGTGACTCTTTGAAAATAAAATATTTTTTATATTGTTCACTTAGGAAATTTAAGTGAACATGAGATTAAATCCCATCCTTAGATCTTGTGTTCAAGATCTAATATGAACGGTGGAATTTGAAAAGTCATGGGAGTTACCCTAATGAGGGAATTAAAAGAGAGTCACAAGAATTCATTTGCACACATCCAAGTGAGGAAGTGGAGAGGCAAATTTTCCAAGAGATATTGCGCATGAGAATGATAGAGAGGAGCAACCCAAAGTGAGGGATTGAATTTTTAGAGAAGGAAACAATTTTCTAGAAGAGTAGGGGTGCACCAACTGAGATAGTTAGTGAGCATGCATCCCCAAAAGAAGTCCGAAATTTGGTGTAGTCCGTACAATAGTGGGTTGACAGTACTTTCGAGGTAGAAAAGTGGCTCAAAATTCAAGGAGAATGAAAAATTCATTGAGGGTAGTACAACAAAGGAGGAGAGGACCGTACAAGAAGTGTTTTGCTGTTGGTAGTATGTTTTCCAATTCCTATAGCAGACTATTTGTTGGTGTGGAAATGAAGAGGGTATGTACACTTAAACTAAGGTGAAAATGCAGTCTGTGAGGCCTGTACAATGATCTTGTACAAGGAAAATTTATTCTAGCTAATTGTATATGTTTATGCACACATTTTGAGGTATATTTTGTCCACATTAATCAGGGTTATGTCCAGATGATTTATGTTGTAATTAATGACTGTTGTACCTTCAAACATTTCTCTGTCATGTTCAATAAAATATTGTGAGTGGTTTTCCTCTTTAGGTTTTTTTAGGGTTTAAGTTTGACCAAAATACCGTGTTTATCTTGATTTACAATATGTTGTTAGTGTGTTTTATTCTACTACCAAGTGTACTTCATGAATAGTATATTCACGTACAATATCGCTTATTTAATTTTGGATAAGTGTGTATGCTTACTGACTACTGTTGAGGTTAATATCAAATATTCATGAAGTGTTTGAAAAAATTCTTAGTGGTTGTTTTGTGAACAATGGGCATATTTTTGTCATTTTTCATCATGGTATTAGAGCTAGGGATCCGAGATAAAGACAAATTGTTGTTGTTAGTAGTGTTGTTGTAGGAGTTGGGAAGAAGTGGGAAATTGGTAGTTTGTTTTCTTTTGGACAACAGAAAGAAAATGGATGTTTGCATCATATTTGAGGATTGGCTGGATGGAATTTCCAACTATTTGCAATGGAAAGTCAAGATGACTACTGTGCTTAAGGAAAGTAGATTTTGGACTCTTTTCATCACTGTGGTACCTCCTCTTACATTAGATACTATTTCTCTTGACATGCATAAAGTGAAAGAGGCCATAACATAGAGGATTATTATGGATGGTGTTAGGGACCACCTTATCCCACACTTTGCTGTGAAGAAGACGACTTATGAGATGCGGGACACACTGACAAGTTTGTATGAGGCAAAGAATGAGAACCGGAATATGGAACTTAAATATAAGTTGTAGGGGACCAAGATGGCTAAGGGTGAGGGTGTGGTATCCTATGTTACCTAGGTGGCATAGTTGAAATATGAGTTTCCTGTATTTGAGGAGGTCATCTTTGATTTTGAGTTGGTGAGGATAGATTTGAAAGGCTTTACCAAGGACTCATAATTCTTTGTGAAGTGTGTGGTTTATTGGGAACATCTTCTATATTGGAACAGGTTGTGGGACTATTTAACTTGGGAAGATATATGAGAAGGATATTAGTTTAGTGGAAAAAAAGGAGGGAGTCGATGAAGAAAATGTGGCCCTCACAACTAAGGGCAGGAAGAAGAAGAGTGACTTGAGCAATGGAACAAATTATGAGAAGGATATGTGAAAAGTGAGATGATTTTCTTGCCAGGGTTATGGTCACTATGCTAGGAAGTGTCCCCATAAGAAAAATAACAAAAATGAAGAATGGTCTGAGGCTATGATGATGAATCCATGATGATGATTGTCATGTGTTGATGAATGTGGAGAGAGAGAGAGAATACCTTCCTAGTTAAGAGAAAGTGTTGATGTATTTGTAACTTCAAAATATATTATGATGTTTTTTATCATTGTATGTTGTTGTACCCCCATCGAAGATGTGTTTGCCTCCTTTCAGGATGTCATTATTGTTTATGGACCTTGAGGTGCAACCTCCATTGTAAGTTAGGGAAATAGTACCCAGTGTAACATCATGTAATGTATTTTTGGAATCTCTATAGGAGAAGTTGACCCTACTAGGGTAAGAGGTCACCCCTAGTCATGTATTAGGTTAGTCACTTAAAAGGTATAAATAGGGAGGCACCTTCCCTCATTTATACACACACTCACTAAATCAAGTTCACATAAGGAGAGTGAGAGAGATACAAGGAGGAGAGATATATAGCCACCTAAGAATTCTTATTATTGGGTTTGATCATCTTGTGATACAATATTTGTGACAAAACTATTCCGAGTAAGTTTGCAGGGTTTTCTCCTTTATGGTTTCCCTGATGAAAATATTTGTGTCTTGTGTATCTACTATATCTTGTGTATATTACTGCACTTGTTATTCTTTTAGATAAATATCCTAATAAAGATAATTAGATTAGAAAAACTAACATGTCTGATGCCTATTGTCAGAAGGTAGGGTGCATCAGGGTTGATAGAAATGGGTTTTCAAAAGGCAGAAACTCTTTTCAAACCTTTTGGGTTAAATACTCCAGGGAATTAGGTAAGTACACATCTTACTATCATGGTTGTTGTTCAGGATTAAGCACCCTTGTAACCTAGGGTCTGGGGTTAACAACTTAATACTAACCTTGTAGACAATCAACTTTAATAGAGAACACAAAGGAAATAGGAAGAAAGTCCTGACTTACCCGATTACCAACGGTTGAATCAAGCTTGATCTTATTCCATTTCTCTTCTCTCCAAAGCTTCCAAGGATGCACCTCCTTCACCTGTAAAGAGAAAATTCTCCAAGTAATATCTCATGCATGTATATATAAGAGGTTATATAAACAATATGTCCAGTATATAATCAAATATATTCATTAACCATAATACATGAAAGAGACTCAACACAATGTTGGAAGATGAATTCTCTTTATTAACAATCAGTGAATGAGATAAGAGTACAACCCAGCTTCTGAGACAAGGAATCCTTTGTAACCAAATGACTCTGAGTTTTGCTGCTGCAAGAATTCTGAAGATATACCACCAGCATAAATTTTCTCTCCAAACTTGATTGATTAATGCC
Source organism: Pseudotsuga menziesii (assembly GCA_001517045.1). Lineage (NCBI taxonomy): Eukaryota > Viridiplantae > Streptophyta > Pinopsida > Pinales > Pinaceae > Pseudotsuga > Pseudotsuga menziesii. The sequence continues at coordinate 91,304 of LPNX011172613.1, read as the reverse complement.
CTCCCCAAGGCCTCTATTTATACTTTGGGAAATAGAGTGGTTTCGAAGGTTGAGGAGGTTGAAACAATTAGGATAGTTAATGATTAAGGCCCAACTAATCTCCATTAATCATATTTTATCTTTTTAATGTCGAATCAATATGTACACGACTATTAATATAGGCAACCCGTGTATGACACGCGAGTTGCTTAAAGGAAACCTGCGTATGCTGATGTATGTGGGTTGCAATGTAGATAGTTGCGTATAGTACGTGAGTTTTCAATGGCAATAGTCACGTACGTACATGAGTTGCAATGGATATAGTCACGTACGCAAATCAACACTTATAAAAATAATATGGCAAGCTGGTTCAAAGGTAAATGCATCCCAAGTCATGCCCATCTATAGTGTTTTGGAAAACTTCAATCCTCAGATGTCCTTTTGTGTACCAACATAAGGAATGTCAGCACTCGAATGGAGAAGTTCCATTTGGGTTAATAACAATGGTGACATCAATGTTTTGGTGTAACAGATGCTCCCCCAAAGTATGAATCTAGAGGGATATGATAGGTGAAATGATTTGATAGATGTAGGTTGAAAGTCGAGGTAAAAAGATATCAATTGAAGTGTTGAACAAGGAATTTACAGTATCATATGCTCCGAGTTGTGTATTATGAATGACCCATAACATGTCTACTGATCAATACATTTCATATCCATGTATAGATGTCTAGGTCATGGTTACTGGCATACAATGTAGATACATTACAAATAAGACTCAAATTTGGACATAACTACTGAACATACACTGTAGATCCATGGAATCATGATTCAAACTTAAGCATAGCCACTAGACATACATTGTGGATATATTCAATGAATAAAATACTCCATCGTATCCCTGGGGAATGAATAATACAATCAATTACATCCAGGGTCTTCATCCGAACCCACAAAAGGTACGATTTAATCCATGTGAATAAATGTTTTGAGGTTGAACATGGTGGAAACCAATTGATTACTGCTCATTAACAAGTGCGAGAAAAATCACCATTAATGTTAATGATTCCCAAGTTACCCTAGTACAATCCTTGAATTTGAATTATTGAGTTGAAGTTGAACATTCAAAGGAATCCTCCAAACAAAGACCAATAATGTAAGCCCACTATTGGATATGAGGTAACCTTCCATTGAGGCATGAATGCCCAAGGTATTGATTTAATTTCTAGGTATAATCCTTGGATAATGTATTGAAGTCGACAAGGAAAGACCCATTGAAGGAGGGACATAATGTTTCCCCCATCATCGACATAAAATAGGATTCAAAATTATTTTTGAAATGGATATTGGATGATAGAATGACTTTAGGACTAACTCACAAAGAATGACATAAGGTAAGGTAATAGCAAAGGATGAATAGGATGTTAGACCTTTCTTGAACATTTATAGTGCAAAGGGTGGCTTGGAAGCATTGAATTAATGAGACTGGGACCACTACATTATGAAATGGGGGACCAATGTATTCCTTCAAGAAATCAAAATGATAACATAAAGTGGATTGACTCAGAATTGAGCGGATGAAATGAAGGAAAGTGCTAAATTCATATTCAAGGATGATAAATTGCTTCTACACAGACTTAGACACATTCTTTTTCCAAATTTCCCATCATGATTGATGAGTGCCTCTTTGATTTTTAACGAGATGGAAGAGAGTAACAAATGCTCGATGTATCTCACATTTTTGATATGATTCCAATTCCACATGTTTTATGAACCTAAGAAAGGAGGGGTTTGGTCCTAAAAATGGTCCTTCATTGTTTAATTTTAACGAGTCCAAGGAAGGTAAACTTGGTGTCATTTCCTGTTTAGAGAGTTTGAAAGGACTAAAGAATACTCTAATGTGATTGTTTTTGTAAATTTAGTCCCCAAGGTCCAAAAAAGTGTTAAATGATACCTAGTAAAACTCTTCTTGTCAAATATTTGACTAGAGTATTCTTTTTTGTAAATAGTCTAACGGTCCGAAAAATGGATAAACCACTACTGGAAAGACGAACTTTCTAACCTATTTACAAGCATGAGAGATTCAAGTTCGCTTGGTGATATTTTCCTATTTTGGGAGTTTGAAAAGAGATTAAAGACAATTACGGGGGTTCCTTTTTTGGTACAAGTTTCACGATCTCGAAAAAGTGATAAAAGTATGACAAACACCTATTTGCTTGATTTTTTAATGAGCTCGACTATGGTATCAAAGGAACTTGGAAGCTTTCTCATTTTGAAAAGGAGTATGAAAAAGTAAAAAATAATATTCTCCATAGCCAAAAGTTGCTCAATCATATATGAAATCTCCAAAATAAATATTAGAGTCCCCTTTCAAAACATTAATGAAATAAAAATTAATGGTAAGAATAAAACATAATATCTTAAAATATTAAAATATAATATGATATTCTACCCCCAAAAAGAATAAAAATGGGAAAAAGTATTTTTCTTTTACCATTTTGTTTTACCGTTGATTGTGAGTGAAAAGTAATCTTTTTCGATGCCAATCTTACTGTGGAAATTGCAGGAGGATCACTCATCCATTTCACATTCCGTTAGATCCAGGTAAATGCTCAACCTACACCCTTCCCTTTCATAGATTTTTTAAAAGTTTTTAATTATTTATATTGTTATTTGAGCCATTTTTTTGGTTAAGAGTGCGCCCTAGGTGATGCTCTTCCTTTCGGGAAAGGAGTCAACGCACCTCTTGGAAAGGGAAAAAGTGGTGCCATTGCTCGATGTACACATGGTATGTGTGTCGACGCTCTATCTGTATGGACGTGATCCATCTGCGGCCCTAGAATACCCAAAAAATAGAATTCAAGAAAAACTTGATTTTTTTTTTAAAATATGGAACTTGTCTAATGGTTGTTTCAATCATTTTTTGCAGGTTTCTTCAAGCAAGATGGTGATATGGAAGGAAATCGAGCATGAAATTGATGACGCTGAAGTATCTAATTATCCGAATACTATAATGGATTTAAGGCAGTGTGGGATCCTAAAATTCTTCCAGATCCTTAAAATGAGAACTGAAGTTCATTTGTTGGATCACTTTATTCGGATGTGGAATCCAAAACAATAGTATTTTCAAGTTGGGACCCACATTCACACTTTGTATGTGGAATATATTTACTTCCTTAAAGGGTTGTTAAGGCGTGGAGTTCCTGTCTCACTCTCCGAAACGATAGGAGGGGATATGACCATAGATGACTTGTTCATTGGTCAATCAATATTGTACCATAAATACTCACTCACAAGGTGGAAATATAACGATCAAACATGTGATGGAATGTCCTATAAGGACTATTTTATTCACCATTGAGAAAGTGGTAGGTAGTAGGGAAACCCATCAAACTACAATGTATCACATGATTTATGCCTTGGAGTGTATGGATCCAACTATATTCAATTGGTGTGAGGGTATTTTAGTAAGTTTAAAGGACCAGTTGACAAAATGCCAATGGGGAGAGTTAAAATAGTTTGGTTAGGGTTCTATTGTAGTATCCTTCTTCCTTGAACGTGTCCCCTTGCTTCATCCACAAGTACCTCTCAATGATATCAATCCATGAGATCTTCACATGCTAAGGTGGGTTGAGGCTATGGTTTGACATGGTGGTAGTGGATTGAAAATTACTTATGGATCTATGTTTTTCAGATGGCTATGTGGCCAACTCCTCATCATTGAGGATTATGCATACTTAGGAATTGATTGAATCAGAGGTGATCCATATCTACCACTTGCTAAGGGAGCTCAGTGGGGAGAACTAGGTAAGAATAATTTCCCTTATTTTTATTTTATTTTATAATATTGCATTTTTTGTTGTTGTACTAAGACTTCATGTTCTATTTCGCAAACATTGGAGCATCGAGACCAGTTGGGTCTTCACCTATCAAGAGGCGTGGAGCAGTGAGGGAGGTAGCAATCCAAAACTTAGATGTAGAGGAGGAGTTTTAAGAGATCAAGGAGAACCTCTAAGTGATTGAATGTAGATGTCCCAAAAATATCCATAGATGACCTTCCCTTGTGTTACCAATTCCATACAACTGGAGTTTCTGGCTATTTTGGTCATCTACTTTGTCGAGTGGCTCGAATTATGTGCTATCATTAGTACCAGTAGTAGTAGTGTCTACCTTATAGTATTATAATGAAAGCGTGGAGCTTCATATTTTGTTGACTTGATATACTGAAAGCTATGATCTTCAAATATTTACCTCAATACTTTTATTGTAAAAAATTTTCTATGCTTAATATAAAAGTGACTTTTTACAAATTAATGATGTGTTCATGATGGGGTGTTTGTAGATAGATTCCTATTATATACTTATTATTTGTATGTTTTGTTTACACAGGTCACTTATATTAAATGAATATCTAATAATGAGTTATGCACCAATTTAAAACACAATTTCATAATGAATCAATAATTACATTCATTTCATTGGAATATGTTGGTATGGAATAAACATGAATGGCCTTTCAAGAAACCGAAATATATGGAAAAGATGAAGAACTAGGGGATTCTGAATAATGTAGATGCAGTTTAACTGAGAAACCACAAGTTCTGGGTATAAATAAATCACAACCTAACTTATACCATTCAACAAATCATCAATTAATAATCCAATCACCGCATGATATTCAATTAGATTATTAGTCACAGGACCTAAATAGATTCCTCCCGAGCTCACCAAATCATCAGTAGGGGAATAAAGTACCCATGTTGTTGATGCAAGATTCAAGGTATGTCAACTGGAACTATCCGTTAATATTGAATATAATGCCATCATTAGATTCAAGTATGACATTATATAAGAAGCCATTATTAATTTGTCACAGTGGTCTAGGAACTGAAAACACAGTCTCACAAAGAATATAGACAAATATGCATAAAATTGGAAAAATGGTGCTGCAATGGGAGTAGTAGCTCTGTATAATAAAAAAAATAACGAATAATACAATACAATGATCATGCAAGGTGCATGAATTCCAAGACAATTCGAATTCCCAAGGAGGTCATTCGAATTGAATGAGTGGGTGTAGCTTAATTGACTATAAGCCATAGTAAACACACTAGTTAACCACCTGATCAAGTGCCGATTGACTCAAATGAGTCCTAGCTGAAGTCAGAGTGTAATGAATGATCGAGTCTAACTGAAAGTAACTCAGACACATGTCACTACATGCCAACCAACAAGTGTTAACGCATCATTAACTCCAATAAACCCCGATGAGGTTAACTGAAGTCAAACTGGCCATCATAGGTGGTTGGAGGCGCCCTTGTTGACTCTAGTTCATCAAATATTAATAAAATAATCAATATAATGAATGGAGACACCTTCACCACTCAACTTAACTGATTGTAACCATCCGTTAGCAATTAGGTGCATTTATGACACTCAGATCACTCCCGGAGTGATCCAGTTAGCCTCCCCAAATGAAGGAGAAGGATTAGTTGGAATCCTTGACTGAAGGTAGGCATGGGTGTGCTCATGCTGATGTCATACATTGCTCCTCTAATTCCAATTAAGTCAATAAAACTTAGGATAGTGGTTTAATAAGGCTAAATTGACCAAATTAAGTGTGCATGGTGGGTAAATGTCTCCAACATCCCCCCTTAAGCTATACTTAGGAGAAGTAGAAACATAAAGTGCATGAAATGCCAGGGCCCTAGAAACTAAGGACATAGGTCACCCTGTACAATAATGAAACTCAAACAATGCTCAAGAATAAATCTAAGTGAGGAAAAGAGGGAAAACCCAGTGGGAAAACCCCCCCTCAAGTTGAACACTAAAAGTAGTCTGATCACCTTGATGAAATCACCCCCAACAGTGAATGGAGGTAAGTGAACTTCTTTTCTAAAAATATCTTGGTGAAGATTTCTGCAATCTGCTCATCAGTCAGGCAGTATCGTAGAATGACGGTCCTGTCATGCACTAATTCCCTGATACAGTGCATGTGTATCTCTACATGCTTGGTCCTCTGCCTGGTAACTGGATATGTGGATATCTTAATAGCACTTTTATTGTCACAAAAGAGGACATTGGACAAAGTACTAACAAGATCAACCTCTGAAAGAATACCTTGCAACCAAACATCTTGGATGCAAGCATTCACTGCTCCTCGGTACTCGGCCTCTGCTGAAGACAATGCTATGGCGGCCTGCTTTTTGCTAGACTAGAAAATGGGGACACCATAAAACATGAATACATATCCATAAGTATACTTTTTATCAATAAATCACCCACCCAATCAGGACCTGTGTAATCAACTAGCTCTAGCTCGAAGTTTGCAACATAGTGAATGCCATAGGTCCTGGTTCCCTGAATATACTGGAGGATCCTCTTGGCTACCTTCGAATGAAGATCATGAGTATAATGCATGTATCTTGACATAGAATTCATGGCATAACATATATCATGCTGAGAATGAGTCAAGTAGAGCAAGCTACCTATCAGCTGTCGATAAATAGTGCAGTCCATGCGAGGTGTGCTTTTTCCTTCTTCGAGGTTGATCCCTGAAAGGAAAGGGAATGGAGCAGCCTTAAATTCAGCCATGCTAAACTTTAATAACAGGTCTGATATGTATTTTTAGTGAGTTACCATTATCCCATCAAAATTTTGCTCAATTTCGAGCCCCAGAAATTGCTTCAAGAGCCCCAAATCGCTCATTTCAAATGCATTGTGGAGAGCAGTTTTGATGACTGAAATAGAAGTAACTATGCTACCTGTAATCAGTAAGTCATCAAAATATAAAAATATAATAATCAAATGACCATAATACTTCTGTATAGACACATTTGGATCTGATTTACACCTTTGGAAGTTTTGCGAGAGAAGGAAGGCATCAATCTTGGAATACCACTCTCTTGGGGCCTGTTTTAACCCGTATAGTGACTTCTTTAGCTTGAAAACTAAAGATTGCTCAGAAATTTATCCCTAAAGATGATTCATTTATATCTCCTCATGAATATATCCATGCATAAAGGAATACTTAACATCCATATGATGCACTTCCCATTGCTTAGATGCAGAAATTGCCAAAACTACGTGGATGGAGTCCATTTTTGCAACCGGTGCAAAAGTCTCATGGTAGTCCACACCTTGGACCTGGGATAAATTTTTTTCTACCAGAATTTCCTTATATTTTTAGGTGCTTCCATCAACATCAACCTTATTCTGAAACACCCACTTTCATTGAACCAATTTCCTCCCCGGAGGAAGAGAAAGTGGCCCCCAAGTGGTGTTTTTCTGAAGAGAATTAATCTCTTCATCCATGGAAACTTGCCATATGGGATATTTCTGAGCATGGTATTAGGACTTAGGGTCTGAAATTATCATCAAATAACAATATTCAGACAAAAAATAATCAAGACAAGAGAGCACAATACCTGCACTTTGGAAATCGGACCGGGTTCTCCTTGGATCATCCGAATTTCCAATGTTATCTCATGCGGAGGAGAGTATCTTTCAGGCCCAAGTTGGGATATGATTTTGTACTTCAGGTTCTAATTCAGCATCTCATGTTTTCTATACACTGATATCAGAAATCAAAGGATCCAAATCAGGTTCATCACCCCCAATTACATCATCCAAATATTTAGTAGAATAGAAAGGAAATTCAACAATTTTCTCCTTCACTAGTTCTACCTCCTGAAGAGGCTCATCGAACTTGACACTCCTTTCAATGATGATATATTTTGTTTTTATATCCAGAATATTGAAACCTTTTGATTCATTAGGATATCCAATAAACATACATTCTATGCTTTGCAGTTGCAAAGCCCTGCTTTTATCAAATGGAATTCGGGCCCATGCAATGGACCCAAACACCTGTAGCTTCGACACATCCAGCTTGTGTCTGAAGTATGCTTCAAAAGGGGTCTTCCATTTCATGGATGAGTGTGGAACTATATTCTGAATATATGCTGCAGCATGCATGGATTCACCCCACAAATTTGCATCCAACTTCTTTGATTCCAACATACAGGTGGTCATCTCCTTGAGAGATTGATTCTTCCTCTCCGCTACACCGTTCTGCTGGGGAGTGTAGGGGACTGAAAGCTGGATATGAATACCAATTTGGGAACATATATATAGTAAATTGTTACTGAAATACTCCATTCCATTATCAGATCTCAATATCTTGATCTTTTGGCCAGATGCATTCTCAATCAAGGCCTTCAATTCAGTGAATTTTTCCAAGACTTTCGACTTCTTTTTGATAAAAAATACCCATGTGTATCTGGAAAAGTCATCAATGAAATTTAGAACATATCTTGATTCATTAATGGATGTGATAGGCATGGGGCCACTGATATCAAAATGTATCAGTCCCAAGATGCATGATGCTCGGCTTTCCTTCCCCCAATCGAACTTATGCTTAGGGTGCTTTCCAACAACATAGCCCTTGCAAATTCCAGTGGTAGCTTTAATGATAGGGAGGTCTTCAACCATAGAATTATTTTGTAATTGATGCAAGTATTTGAATTTCATATGGCTGAACCTCTCATGCCATAGTATACTAACTTCATTTCCATGAGTCAGCAATGTGGGTAGCTTTGCATCCGCCACAAAATGGCAGAACTCGTAGGCTTTTGCATGATGGTTTGCAAGGCCTTTTGCTACAAGTTTTCCAGATGCAATTTATGTGATGTCTACATCATCCACGATAAAGGAGACTCTCTTGGGCACTCCCGTATGTGTCATTTGATAAACACTTAGGAGGTCTGATGCAAGAGATGGTACATACAGAACATTGGAAAAATAACCATGCTCAAGATCTACAGTAACTTGTCCTTCAGATATGATTGTGGAGTCATCTCCCATGTAGATGGGAATGGATTTTCCAGTATCCAAAGATGAGAAGGAGTCTCTTTTAGCCATCATGTGGTTTGAAGCTCTAGAATCTATCAATAGTGCTTTGGAATTCAAAGTGATTGCCATGAGGGAATGACCTATTTCATGCTGCGGTTCCCGATCTTGCTGATCTCTCCTCCAAAATATTTCCAGAAGATTGATGTGATTTTTCTCAAGAAGAGAAATAGCTTCATCAAATTTCTTTTTCATGCAAGAATGTTCAGGGTGGAAGCCCTTCCCGCAGTATGAACACTTGACTTTTTCCTTCCCATGATGCCCTTTGATTTTTTTCTTCTTCGAGCCAAAAGGTTCTTCATGCTGCTGGTTTTCAACTTTAGGCTTAGGAGCTTTGAATTTGGTTTTTGGGTTCTTCTGCTACTTTCCTTTACCCTTTAGATTTTTGGTCCTTGAGACATAGAGAACTTGATCACGGGAGGATCTAATGATCCCCATATGGACAAGCTTATCATGTTCACTTGTTAAGGACTCAATGAAGGCATTGAGTGAAGGCATCTTCCATCTAGGGGTTGTGAGCTTCCTCGCATGGAATGTAGAGACAAACAACAAATAATCAGCTCCAATTTTGGAGAGTATGGCGAGGATGCGTTTATCATATTCCTTCTCCACCTTACATTACTTCAACAGTAAGACAATGTGCTTGAACTTTGTGAAAAAATAATTTAAGGTCTCGAAATTGGAAGGCTGGAGAGACATCAACTCATTTTCAAGCTAGTATACTCTCAAATCATCCTGTTTTCCATATAGGGTTTCCAATTTGTCCCAAATTTACTTTGGAGTCTTCAATCCTGAGATATGGAAAAGAAGATCCCAAGAAACAGAGAGGCACAAGAATCCGAATGCTTCAAATTTCTTGTTCAAGAATCTAGCTTTGTCTGTCATAGAAGCAAACTCTTCTTCAGTGTCCATAGTGACCCTATAGAGTCCCATGGCATGTATATGGATCTCCATGTCTCCTTTCCATGAATGGAAAATGGACAGAGTCAAGAGTTCTACCGTAGAAGCCATGTCAAACTGCTGGAGTGAATTCTTTCACCTGTTAAAACCTGCAAATCACAACAAAAGGGGCACCATAAGGTCAGAGAGCCTGCACATTTTAGGCTATCATCACACCCAGCATAGTTGATCAAGCAAGCTTAATCAACAATTCCTTTACTTGGGGTATTAAAGTGGTAAGCCTTGGCTTCTGGTGCAGTGTTGGAATTTTGAGGTTTTTCTCAAATTTTCATGCAAAATCTGTCAAAAACCTTGTTTTTTAGAGATCTGAACTTCATCCTACCGTAATATTTGATACCATATTAATTTGTCACAGTGTTCTAGGAACTGAAAACACAATCTCACAAAGAATACATACAAATATGCATAAAATTGGCAAAATAGTGCTGCAATGGGAGTAGCAGCTTTGTATAATCAAAATAATAATGAATAATACAATACAATGATCATGAAAGGTGCATGAATTCCAAGACAATTCGAATTACCAATGAGTGGGTGTAGCTTAACTGAATGTAAGCCACAGTAAACACACTAGTTAACCAACCGATCAAGTGCCGATTGACTCAACTGAGTCCTAACTGAATTCGGAGTGCCATGAATGACTGAGTCTAACTGAAAGTAGCTCAGACACATGTCACTGCATGCCAACCAACAAGTGTTAGTGCATCATTAACTCCAATGAACCCCGATGAGGTTAACTGAAGTCAAACTGGCCATCAGAGGTGGTTGGAGGCGCCCCTATTGACTCCAGTTCATTAAATATTAATAAAATAATCAATATAATGAATGGAGGCACCTTCACCACTCATCTTAACTGATTGTATCCATATGTTAGCAATTAGGTGCATTTATGACACTCAGATCACTCCCGAAGTGCTCCAGTTAGCCTCCCCAAATGAAGGAGAAGGCTTAGTTAGCCTCCTTGACTGAAGGTAGGTGTGGGTGTGCTCATGCTGATTTCATACAGTGCTCCTCTGATGCCAATTAAGTCAATAAAACTTAGGATAGTGGTTTAACAAGGTAAAATTGACCAAATTAAGTGTGCATGGTGGGTAAATGTCTCCAACAGTCATGACTAAGATGAGGTCCTAAACACAAAAGAACAAAAAGATCGAACCACTCCAAAACAAACTCTATTAACAAAATGTACAAGGTACACATGCAAAATTATCTAAGCATAGTACCTTTTAACTTAAATCCCATTTTGGGGCTCAACTAAATGTATCTCATCATAATAAATCAATTTATAGGCTCCTTTTTCCAAAAAATGACTAACAATATAAGGGTCATGCCACGTAGACTCGAGTTTTCTTCCTACTAACTTATCATGTTTTTGGTCATAGGCTATAACCAAATCACCTTCATTAAAGACACAAGGTTGAATGGATCTATCATATTGAGTCTTGATTCCTCTTTTTTGTACCTCATTGGTTAGGGCATCATCTCAACAGGTTTCATCAAGCTTAATCAAATATAAGAAGCATTCGTCCTTTGTGGTGGTGTTAGGTAGGAGTTCAAAGACGAGTTTAAGGAGGGGATCTCACATTTGATAGGTAAGGTTGCTTCCAATATATACACTAGTTTATGTTTTTACTACGTTCTGGAATCCCATAATGCCAAAAATAAATTAAGGTATCAACTATATTTAGCTTATCTTACCATTCGTTGGAGCATAGTTTACCAAATTTTGTTGATTTCCTCACCTTGGCCATTGGCCTAAGGGTATTAGGGTGATGTTTATCATTATGAAAACATAGTTTATCACTTAAATCTGACATCATCTAGTTCCTAAAATGAGAACCATGATCAGTAATGATGGCTTGAGGAACCCCAAATCTGGCAATAATGTATTAAACAAAAACAAGGCGATGATTTTTCCATCCTCAACATATGTAGGCATAGCCTTAGCCCATTTAGGAAAATAATTGATGGTGACAATAATATAACCATATCCCCTAGTTGAGGTAGTTTTACAATCCATAAAATCGATACCCCATTTAGCAAAAGGACCAACAATGATGACAGGATGTAACAGAGCAGGATGGGTGCACTTTTTTGATTCAGAAAATTGACAGGGCAAGCATTTTTTGATGGCCTCGATACAATATTAAAAAATGGAGGGCCAAAAATACCCAATGTGTAAAATTTTCTGAGTTGTAGCCATCCCAAAAAGATGACCACCACACGCTCTAGAGTGGAAGTCATTCAACACATGTTAAACTTCTTCATGAGTTAAACAACATCACAATATGGAATCAATTCCACGACGATATAAAGTATCATTAATGAGAATATAATATTTGGTGTGGTGACAAATATGGTGACGTTCATCATGATACAATCCAGGATGAAAACATTGTGTTTGGAGATATAAGATTTTATCTCCATACTAAGGGTCATATGTACTAATGAAGAACAATGATTCATATGGAAATGAATCAATGGGATGCTATTCTTGAATCGTACATGGAACGTCACACATCTACTCAAAAATAACCAAAGAATTTTTTGAACTAGATCTGGTAAAGTCTAGGTCAAATTCTTGCAAAATAACAATCCAGTGGGAATGATTGCTCCCCTAGTACTTGATCAATTAAAACATAGTACGTGGGATTAAATATTGCGAGAATGGTCATTTTGTGGAGCAAAATGTAATGACAAAATATTTATACTATGATGATCGTAGCCAAAGGTAAATTCTCTACATGTGAATATCTCATTTCATAATCAAGAAGACTCTTAAGTAATCTATAACACACTCTTGGCCATTGTTGTACTCCTGTACCAACACCATCCCAACAATAGTAATGGAAGCAATGATATAAAGGAAATAATCCTTTGTATAATCAGGAGGTTGGAATACATGTGCATACGTAATAACATGTTTAAAATGATCAAAGGTCCATTATGCGAGGTCATTCCAAGCAAAAGGAATTCATTTTTTAAGTAATCATATGAAACCATGTGTTTTCTCTTCGAAGTTACACACAAAATGGCGCAAGAAGTTTTCCTTCCCTTGCAAACTTTGAAGTTCATTTATGTTTGTCGACGGTGGCAGGCCAATATATCCTCTATTTTTAACGGTTCAATTCAGATGCCATATTTAGAGACAATGAATCCAAGTAGGCATCTGGTTTCAACACAAAAAACACAATTGTGTGGATTTAAACGAATGTTATAGTGGAGAAATCTAAGAAAAATAGATCTCATATGCTCAACATGGTGTTCTCGATGTTGCGAATAAGCAAGCAAATTGTCAAGATAAGGTTTCACTATATGTTTAATATCATGGAAAGCATAACACATGGAGCATTGAAAAGTATCCCCAACATTTTTGAGACCAAAAGGTAATTTTATGTAAGAAAAAGGTTCCCCATGGGCATATAAAGTCATTTTTTATGTTGATCAGAAGGGAGTATCTCGATTTGATTATATCTAGAAAAAACATCCATAAATGAAAAGATGAGACTTCCAACATAGTTATCGATATATGGTGTGGGATAGTTATCATTTGGACAAGCTCGATTTAGATAAAAAAAAAGATACAAACCCTAATTGTACCCTACTTTTTAGTGACATGAACAATACTAGAAACCCATTCTGTCAAAGGTATAGGATAAATGAACCCAACTTTAATCTTTTTTTCAAATTCTGGCTTAATGAATGCAACTTTCCTTGGATGAACTTGATAGATTTTTTGTTGGACTGATTGGCATTAGGGTATGCTTTAATTTCATGAACAATGACTGAAGGATAAATATCTAGTTTCTTCATAAATCCAGGAGAAAAATAATGAAATTATTTGAATAGGGTTGTATAAGTTTCTATTTCTAAAGGAGAATAGTTTTGGACCAAATGTACGTGCTCAATGATGCATGGTTTCATTGATATGTCAATTTGAGTAGTCTTTGCAATATCAATCAAATTTCCTTCAGATGCAACACCCTATGTGAGTATAGGAGATTGAGGATAAGCAACGTTATCAGATGAAACAAAAGACTCAAAATCAGTTTCTACCAACTGGGAATTCAGAAGGAAAGAAGACTGATGATGGGCATCTTTCCATGGTAAATAATCTAAGGACATAATCTCTATTATAGATTCATCAGATGGAAAGGGTTTTAAAAGATAGTCCAAAGATGATGGAGGAGAATCTAACCAATATGGTAGGTGGTAAAGGTCCGATGATGATAGAAGGTGATCATTAAGGTTTCAGTTAAAGACATGGATTGGATTGCATGATAAATATCTTCATATGGACTTAGGGACTATTCGGGTACACAAGGTACTCCCAAAATACCAAACACCTTCAGAAACTGCTTCACACAAATAGATCACAGATCAACACACTGATTTTTGTCACATGGTTAAAACCCTCGAGAGGGAAACAGTCCACGGCCCCAACCAAATAGCTACTTGGAGCAATTTATTATGCAAAAGAAAGAAAGTTACATGAGCTTCTGTTAAGCCATAGATCAATGGTAGGTATGATCTATGAGAAGTTGAACCATCGGATCATTCTATGTCTAGAACATATTGTGACCGTCGGATTAGAATATTTACAAATGAATACTAATGCATACTAAAGAAACACACTTTTACCTAACGGATATATTACACAAGTTGAGCTTCACTAACTCCTAAGTGTCTAAATATCCTAACAAGGACATTGAACCATCCATCATTTCCTTTTAATATATTTTTATCTTTTGTAGATATCATGTTAACAGAAGCAACCTGTGAAGGAGAAGTGGGACTTGTTAACAGAAATACCCCCATGAGTGAATAATATTTGAGAAGTTCTACCCATACGTTCTGATATTGTGGGGCAAAATACCCTAAAAGTAGAACATTATTTGCAGAGTTGGAATTGATGTAAGGAGATAAAAAAATTAGTTGATCGATGGTAATAAACTTTCCTTGGTATGGAAACTAAACTAAATGGAAAAATAGAGGATGCAACGATGTGCATAGAATAAAACTAGTTCCTTCCCAATTAAATATTATAATCTAACGGTGCATCAAAAATTTCAATTTGAATGGATACAAATTACCCCCAAAATCTACGGAAAGTGATGATAACAATCCTTAAGGTGGAAATACACAACAATTGAAGGAATTCAAGGTTCTAGGGGACTGATTGACTTTAGGATAACCAAAGTCTCTCCAACAAGATAGAGACATGATAGAGGTAGAGGCACCATCATCCAAACTGGTATGATGGATATTTTTTCCAATAACTTTAGTATTTACCTAAAATCTTGGTGAGAAATCCTTGACTTAAAATATTCCATATTAAAAGTAATGATGTTATAATTTTCCACATCCATAGCTCCAAGTACAGACAATAGGTTTTTTCGTTGTGTTAGACAAGTTTTGAGTACTTCAAGAGTGGAAATAGTGTAGGGTGCTTGAACTAAATATTAAACAATGTTGTAATATTGATTATCACGCATGCTAGGATTACAAATTGACTTTTGAATATTACTCTTTGGTGGACATAATATTGTGTTAGAAACATATTTTAAAATTTGACTACCATTAGCAGAAGGTGACGTGGAATGAGAAGGTTTATCTATAGGATTTCATTAACTCTTTTTCTCTGGTGGTAGGTCATAACTCTATCATCAAGTTGTAGCATGAACTATTTCACTAGACATCATTTTAAATTCTTCAGTAGAAAAATAAGTTTCATGCAAAGATTCATGATCAATCAATTGTTGTTGTCTAGGGAAATGATCAATTAACACTACTGGAGTGGATGTATTTTTAAGAAATTTATTATTCTTTTCATGCTGAGGACTTTCTTTCATAAAGTGACCACCTTCAAATATAAGGCAAGGGAACTTATCCTTTCTCTTGGTTTTTTATTAAACATTTGTAGTTTGTGTTTTGGTATCCTCTTGTTGATTCGTTGGTTTTTTGAATTTTCCTTTCCCCTTTTTCTTAGTTCCCAATGGTTATGAAGATTGTACTGCATTGAATTTAGTGGAAGTATTATTGGTATTTGTAACAATATGATTAGGTTGTGAAGTGGAAGGAATTTTATGTTTCGTTGATTTAACCATAGGTTA
Source organism: Pseudotsuga menziesii (assembly GCA_001517045.1). NCBI lineage: Eukaryota > Viridiplantae > Streptophyta > Pinopsida > Pinales > Pinaceae > Pseudotsuga > Pseudotsuga menziesii. The sequence continues at coordinate 75,342 of LPNX011172613.1, read as the reverse complement.
TGTTTATACAGAACCCACAATACATTCAGTAGGGGGTTCTATGGAAGATCTTGAAGGATTTTTGGAGGGACAAGGAGAATTTGGAATTAAGTCATACAGAGTTCCGAATTGGGAATAAAACAAGTCTAGGTACTGTGCATTATTAATTGCTTGTTCTTGTATTACAACAACTCCCATAGAGACATATCTAGCAACAGGTGGTAGGAGAGATTTGGTAAACCAATAAGCTAGTAATTGATCAAGAATAAGAGCTTTGATTTACCTACGTCGTCGTATCCACTAATGAATATGATCATAAATATGATGGGAAGTGGATTGGTGAAGCAAGGTTAACAAGTTTGTACCCATTTCATATCTAATTGGTAATTGAAAATGTGTAAGGAATGACAATGTTAGAGAATTGAAATCACCAAAATAATGCCGCGGAAGTTCAATATACCATTTGGAAGCTGTTGGTAAGAGTTCATTGGAAAAGGCTCAAACATATGGAATCATCCATCAAATGGTTTTATGAAAACCAAATATAGAAAGTCATAACATGATTTTTAGGGTCTTCTCCCCGCTTTTCGTCAAAATTAGGTATATCAAATGGTAATTTATCCAGTATAGATGACAAAAAAGGAGCATGAATAATGGAATCATTAATGAGTTTGGACAAGTCAGGTAAATCTAAGGTTGCTAAAAAGGGAATTTTCCTATTAAGATATAGGTAGTTATAATATTGATAAGGATTAAGAATTCCAGTAGGGACATAAGCTGATTGTGGTTGTGCATTACAGCCATACTAACCTCCCACATGTAGTTGTTGGTAAACTAGAATATTTTGAGCTAACGACTAAGTAGAAAGAACTAGTTGTTGAGGAGTATAACCCATATCAAGTTGTGACCTTTGAATGGTCATACCACTCAGATAAGGGACACGAGTATACCAATTTGTAGTAGGGGGATTAAGTAGTAATTGACCATATTCCCCCCTAGCTGAGTATTGGGCACCCATTATGGGTTGATGTGTTGGTTGGACCTTAACATGTGGATGTTTTTTCCCCTAAGTAGTTGATGGTTGTTGAGCATGAACACCAAATCCACTTGGAACCAAAACATAAGTAATTGCACCTAATTTATTATACAAGGTAGGTATATATTGGCCTTCTTCTACAAGTGAACTAAAAGATGAATAATAATGTCCAGTTACATTAGGAATATTGATAGAAGGAATGAATGAACTTCTTGTTGAAGAAATAAAAGTGGATGTTTGAGCAGTTTGAGAGATATCCATAGTAGTGACTTATGGAGCAGAGTGAATGCTAACCCGTGTAATTGTAGGCGATGGAGGAACATTAACATTCATGGTTTGACTATAATGGAGTCTTATAGAATGACCAAGATTATCACTTGGTAAAAGATAAGGAAAGTGTATTCTAATAGATGTACCCAAACGAGGTGTTAAATCCATGGAAGGGGCTGGGGTAGTAATCCTAGAACCAAACTCAAAAATATACTAGCCTAATGTTATACCCTATAAGGGTGCAAAGGACCAAACATGGTCACTACCGTATCTCTTGCTGGTGGATGGTAAAAAACTAACCCCAAAGGTCCTAAAGAAAATGTATTATGAGTAGAAGGTTGTTTTACCACTATATGTGTTGAGAGATTAGTTATTGGGATATTCCCAATAGGAGAAAATTATCCTCCTCCTTCGGTGATAGGTACTTGTTCTTGTTCTGGTAGAGTTCCCGTTTCAACATTGGAAATTAGATCCGTTTCCTATTCCATGTTTTGGAAGGTTGTAGGGTCTTGCGGATATTTGGGAAATAATACTCGTATTCGAGAGGTATGTCTTGAAGGTTGGTCATCCATACCAAAAATATCTATCTTAAAAATACTAACTATATACACAAAAAGAAAGCGCTACTCAATCTAATAGAAAAAATAAAACATGTGGTAGGTGGGATGTATAGTATATATCCTCATAGGAGTGCCAAGTCGTTGCAACTTACAATATATTTTAGGGTCCAATAGTAATACACGATAAGGAGGATAGGTACCGTACCCTTTTTGATCACTCATAATTTAACTTTTGGTTGTAAAAGGGTAGTTCCAAGGTAACATTTCAAACCATGCTTTAGGAGGAAAGTTGAATTATTTCCTACTAGAGAGGGCTCTCTCAATAGTTGAATAAAATGGCCAGAGATATTTTTATACAAATTGAATCAATAATGAAAATGGATGAAACAAGACGATACCATTGGGCATGGAGTAAAAGCCATGAATTATTAAAGATGAATAAGGCTTTTGCAATACAATTTTTTCCACATAGGTAGGATATATATTCTTTTACAACTAGGTTCTTTATTACTGGTGGTAATAGAATAAAGATGAATAGTCCATTAATATGGGCACCATAAAAATGAATCCAATATTAACTTTAGAGGAAATTTGTTTGTGAATACTTGAACCCTGTGAACCATAGCATATAAGTATGAATTCTGATTCAGCTGAATCTCATTCAAGCATGAAAATATAACAATATGGAAGTAGATAACATGGATAACATGCACAAGAGAAAAGGAAATACATTCTATAAAATAAAAATACGAGAATATTTTCTTTGAAAAGTTCTTGCTTGGCCCTATAAAATTATATTAAACTTGAAAATTATCAGTACAAAATGAATCACCCTCATGGGTTCCAACCCAAATTGCATTGCAAAACATGCATTTATACATCAAAATATCCTCGAGCTGATACCTAATTTCCTATTTTCTAAAAATAGAAATTATTTTCATATTACATCTGTCATATAACTTAAAACTAAAAATTTCTAAACATTAGGAAATATTTTAATTTCACATTAAAGTGGACCTTCATATATCCTTTTCTTCGAATACTTTGGATGAGTATCTTCATTGATGCAATTTATACTTCATCCTCCAAAATTTTTTGAATTTTCTTCCATTGCTTTCCATAAGGTACCTCAATATTGGTCATTTATTTATCCAAAACTCTTAACTCCACATGACCCAAATAAGAAATAAGAGACAAATTGGCACCTATAATTTTGATCTGATCCAAAATTTCAAAATATATTGCAAGCTTTTCAATTATAACCTTCCCTGTCAAGGATTGGGTCATATATTAAAACTTTTTATGATCCATTCGAGATTGAACCAATAGAGTTTGATAATATGAATCATAAATAGGTTTTCCTTCTTCATCCCAAAAGGAGGGAAGTAATTTCTGAAATAATTCTGTAAATAAGCCTTTGAAAGACTTGCAGTAATTTATGATATTCTTTTGCTTGGACACTCTCAACATGATGATGTTTTCCAATAACTTTCCTTTCCCAAGTTATTAACGCGATTCTATCTTTTATCCCATTGTTTTCAATTCCTCTTCTAATAGAGTATTGAGGACACTGATGGTATTTTGAGCTATCTCTAATGACCTTTTATCTAAAGTTTCTTTCATTACTGCACAACTCTTTCTGCTACACTGATCACTGTTTCTTTATCCTTTATGAAATTTAAATAGAGACTCATTTTAGTTGCCTTAGTGATGATCATATCCCAAATCAAATATCTATCCCCTTTCATTGGCAATTGTCCCAAAACTTTTTTTGTTAGATTTTCATTTTTCTCAAGTAATTCTTTACTTTTATTCAAAAAAATTCTTTCTTTCTTCTTTGTTCTTCTTAATAACTTCAACTATTTTTTGGTTTTCTACCTTTAATCCTTTAATCTCTTCTTCTTTCAAGATGACTTGAGACATGGCTTGAACTATTCTCTCTGTACTTTTTTTGACACTTGAATGGTATGTCACAACTTGGTTTTTCTTTTCCTCCTCTTCTCTTTTTTTTTCCAAAATCATTTGATTTTCATTCAAAACATCAATCTTGGCTATAAGGAAATATCTTTCATTTTCCTTTTTCTTCAACAAATTTCAACAATTCGGCCATGTTATAATTTAATTCTTGAGACAAGGAATATTTTTATTTATCCAAAATTGTTAATTCAGATGCCTGAATTAACTAAGTAGCTAGAATATTTAATTTCCTTTTCAGAAGTTGTATAGTGTTTTTTTTTTTCCAACCAAAATTTTCTTTGTCACTTGTACTCTGTTTAGTTCACTATCCATAGCCAAAAGGTCACCCTGAAGCTTCTTAATCTTCTATTTATAATTTTTATTTTTAATCTTCTCTCACTTCAACTGATTTCCAATCTTCCCACTATGGAATGCAACTTAGAAAATTTTATAATAGCCTCAACAAATCAATATAAATTATCTCTCCAGTCTTCTTATGCAAATGAATTTTGTTTGGGACTGGAATCTTTTGCAAATTGATCCTGATTTTTGAAACTTTGTCTTGAGAGGCCGCTGTCAAGTTCAAAGTATTTTTCACATGATATTTTATAGTTATCACAAAAATCTATTTATCTGAAATATCTCTAACTCTAGGAAAAATATTCCAATATTTTCAGAGGAATTTTTCTTATCCTATCCATATTTAGTATACAAGTCATTTCTAGACTTGTATCTATAACTAGAACTAGCCTCTTGTGTCTCTGCAAAACTGTATTATTGAATTTGAATAATTGGGCCATGAAGTTTTCCCTTTTCTTTGATCTTATTGTATTCTACTTCAATGATATATTTTTCTGAATGAACTCTAGGTATTTTTGCAAAATCCTGGGCTTCATATTGAATCTCAATTGCTTCTAAAAATATTCTTTTAACAATAGTTTCAAGTTTACTGGGGGTTGGTATTATCATGGAAATATATTTCATTAAGGTAGAGGGATTCATTTGAAAACTTTCTGAACTCTCTGCACTTGATTGATATTCCATCAAATTAGGTCTTTCAACCAATCCCTCTATCTCATGGTGATCAAAGATCTTATTCATATTATGTTGTTTCCTCTGTGATATAATGTGATCACGTTCATAGTTGATATTTGATTCTTTCATTAGGTTCATGTCTTGCAACAATCCTTCACTCACTGGGAGAGCAAATTTATTCTTCACAATGAAAGGACCCACTTTCAAAGGAAAATCAATCTCTGAAGTTTTCCCATAATTCAAAAGGTGTTCATTCTCCACAATGAGCTTCTGTTTGATAAACTCCATGACAAAAATTATTGGTGTCAAGAATGTAGGTAAAATATAGGCTTATGAACAAAAACCTAGAAATTGATGATAATGTGTTCCTTTAAAATGAACTAGTATCCAATTCGTTTGTCAGGGATGGACTATAGTACTTCTTCCATCTCTGGTAGAACTCTGGGAAGCTTCAGCTGAAAAATCACTATGTATAATTATGACATGATGGGGTTCATATAATTGAAAGTATTATTTATGATATTGTAAGTAAAGAATATCTCTTGAAATTGAAAATTATCATCATTGAAAAACAAAAACATCCTGACCAAATATGATTGAAACCTGAGGTGTCTAGTTGTGGAAATTCGCTAGCTTTAAATGAATATTTTTAGTTAGGAATACATCAAATTTAAGGCAAAAATACTGACTAGGCTCATACTCCAACTGACGTAGACTCAACCTAAACAATAATCTCAATAAATTTTTAGGCACAAACCTATAACTATCCAACCCTAAAAATTGATATAATAAAGAAAGAGCACAATGAGACTCTTCATTGAAAATGTCAATATACAGAGGGAAAGGTACATTCTCCACTGAGACATCAGGTTTAAGGATTTTTCTCATAAAGGCTTGTTTTACTTATGTAGTAGCATGTTTGTATAACTTAATCACACTTTCTTCCATGAAATCTTCCAAGTTTTGGGAAAATGACTCTGACACCTCTAACGAATCTCTAAAAACTAGGTAATTGACAGGGGAAAGGATTTTTGACTAGTTAGATTCCATAATAAATCACTCTAACTGAGAATAAATAGACGCATGCTGCAAAACAAATACTAGAAAATTGAGGGTCTGGTCTGGACAAAAATGATGAAAATGGGACCTTTGGACACCGTGAACATATATTCCCTGTGTTTCTAAGGTTTTCAATTTGTTTTTTTAGCTCATGAACATGGCCAAAATATAGTACAGTGTCAAAAAAATATCCATCCATATCCTCAAATATTTCTTCCATTTTATTAAACTCCCTTACTTGTGCTTCCACTTCACCTTCTCCTTCCATTTAAAAAAATAATTGGCGGGTTAAGATACGTCTCCTACCTAGAAACTAACGGTTGGAAAGAAATGGTTTGAATTGTATTGCAAATGTTCTATCATGTTTTTCCTTGGGAACAAATTGAGAAATATTCTCTTTCCACACGACCTTTCCTTTTATAATATTCCAAAAGAGGTTTCAGGATTGCGAGAGGTGGTTTCTTATTACTTCTTTTCCACCAATGGAATGATTCTCTACTCACCATATTGAAAGTGGCAAAAATTACACTATTTATTTCCCTTTTTATCCTAATTTTAAGTTGAGAGCACAAAATACACTCTAACCGTCGATCTTCTCCCCTTTCGATCCTGCACCATTGATCACTTCTGACCTTTAACATGCTCAAACCATCATTTCACTAATGTTTTCCAATGCCAAGGATCACACACTTTCATTCAGCGGATCCCCTGTCCTCCATTGATCTCATCTACTCTCAAATTTAAACCATTTATTATTTTACAAGATGCTACAAAGCGCTTTATCCACCATTCTATCTCACTTTTAACTCGACCTATGGTCATATGGAAATTTTTTCCTACATTTAGCGCCTTACCTGTTAATTTCTTGGTTATATCAAATAAAAATTTGAATTAGACCCTATATTTTCCCCTTAAAACTCTTCAAATCCACTTGGAACAAACTTTGTGCTAACAACTAGCTCCAAATGGGGATGCTATCCTCCCTATGAGGTAGTAAAGAACCCACAGAACCATTCCAATAACACTGTATCCTCTTTATAGAATGTAAATTCAAAAACAAAACTGCAAACCAATCTCTTTTTTCTTTTTCATTGTACATAAAATTTTTAGAAAAAATGACAACCATCATATCTTAGGGCCTTCAACTTTGGGCTTCAAATTCTTATACCTTCCATTCATACTCAACTTTAGACAATTAAATATATATAACTAATGCACAAATTATTTTCTGTATTCAAGAAAGATAGTTCTTGAGGAATCTTCCATTCACAGGACATGTTGGAGCAGGGTCCCACAGCTACAGGAAAAGCTGCTATATCGGGACAAGAAAGTCAAAGGAAATAGTACCTGAGCGGCTGAGAAGAGAGAGCTCACCCACTGCACTAAATGCAGTGGTGAATATAGGAGGGCTCAGCTACCCTCATAAATAGAAAAGGAGCAATGGGTTGAGGTATTGAAGATGAAGGACAGAAGGGAAGTGACTGAGGAAGCGGCACCCATACCCACGATCAGCACCGGGAAGCGTGGAAGACTGCAGAAAGCTGTGGTGTGACGAAAAGCAGTAGTTCGAGCACAGATAGACCGACTGTCATAGTTAGGGGTTTTGGGTTACTATTGGGACAGGCCCACAGTGTTGTAATGGCGAGACCTTCAGGCTGCCTATAAAAGCATGTATTTTGTATAGTGAAAGGTTAGCTGGTCAGTCGATCTATAGCTCATAGACATCGAGCTATTCAGATAATTCACAAATCAGAGAGTCAGTTAGTTTGTTAGCTCATAGTCATTTTGTATTATAGAAGAGTTGAGCTCTGGTTCTGTTATTCAGTCTATAGTATCTTACTGTAACCAGTAGCTGACTCCTAGGGCATGTATGTAACAATCCACAGGGATTGAGAGTGAGAGAGAGAGAGAGAGAGGAAGAGTATATTGTAAGAGAAGCAATATAAGAAGAGAAGAGATCTAAGAGAGAAGGGCTCCCAGTGGTGTGCGCGGGGTTACCCAGAAGATCTCAGCTACATATGAGGTTGCAGCGGAACTGTGTTTACTCTCCCAAGTTATAATATATAAACCAGTTCCCATGGACGTAGCTTCTACCTTGGAAGTGAACCATGTAAAATCAGTGTGTTGTGTGATTGATTCATGTGATTGTGTCTACTTATTGCTATCTGTCATTCATTACATGAAATTTGCTTATAGTTAATGTATGTATTCTATCTTTTAGTTTACAGTATCTTAGAAGGTTGAAGTGCGCATTGAATCCGTTCAGTGTTCAGTGTATGAGTTTACCAGTGCTTGATTCATGATAGTAACAGTTACAGTGTTAAGTGATTCATGTATACAAGTTCAGCAAGATTGCGCATAGTCGATGTTAAGCATATTAGACCGTATAAGTATAAGTGAGGCTGTTTAACTCAGCTAGTGTACCTAAGGGAGAAATCCCTTAGACCTTGAGAGTCGTATTAAGCCCTACTATAGGAGATATCGCAAGGACAGACGGGCGATCTCACACCATCGGGGAATTTGCAGTGTGAGATATCATAGGAGAAAAGGCAAGTAGAGGGGAAGGTTGTGCATCATCTGTCAGGATGGGATGCGATAGAGTCCTTCTCCTATCAGAGTCAGCGAGTAAGAGAGAACATCACCTCACGGAGAGATATTACAGGCTAAGAAGAGATAAGAACCACCAGGATGCTACAGAACTTGGTTGAGGACACTTGAGTCTTTAGCCAACCCATAAGATCACTTCGGGTGAGACTTCAGGCTGTTCTGTGGTCTATTTCCGAAAGGGCCAGTGAGCTAGGGGTATTATTGGTACATAACAAGTAAACCCGAGTCTTCCCATTAGTAACCAACAAATGGTTCCGTTGCCGGTTTTGAACAAACTGAAGAGCTAATGTTCTGTTGGCATCCTACTAAAGAAGAACTCAACTAGTGGGTTGGGTCTATAGAAAAAGAATTTACTACGACAAAAAACAAGAGTCCTATGTTGAGTACAGAGGACTGGTTACAAAAACATATCTTCAGGGACCTGCATTAGATATTTTTTGCGACCTTTGGAAATGAGTTGTATGACTGGTTATCAAAGTTGACTGATAAGCATATATTCAAGCAGAAAAGGCACATTGTATAGACACCAGAGCTGATTCAGACTGTCAGGAGCATCGATAATCCCACTTCACGAGTAGTAGACTTCTGGCTTGTGAGTGTGCTAGAAGGCTTCATCGCAGAGTTTACAGTTGATCAAAGAAAAAGCTTCAACGAAGCCAAGCGGTACTTCTTCAAAGGATATCATGGTAAGTACTTGAACTCTTTAAATTTGTCCATTAAGATGCTATTACATGAAAAAAGAGTAATGGATATATTCTCAGATGAATAAGCTAAGAAACTGTAATGTCACAAGAGTTTGAGAGTGATTTTGATGACATTGGATGTACACGTAGTGGTAAGAAATATAAAGTAGATTTCAGATCTTCTTTATTTGAAAATAGTTCAGACCATACTAGAGAGCAGATTCACAGTAATACAGAAAGAACAGAAGGGGGTATCCCTTACCACCCTTATACCCCACAGAAATCAACCGGGACTCAGAATAATCCTGCAAGAACTCCATCTAGTAGCTCACATACAGTACATACTACCGCTACATCACCTACATCTACACCACCGAGTGGTAGTCACACAGCAAATCAGCATCCACCATGTAGAAATAGAATGGGGGATGACATGAAGATACCTACCTTTAAGGTTATAGGGGCAAAAGACCCGGAACAACATTGGTTTCTATGTGAAGCCATGTGGACCATTAAAGGGATCCAAGATGATAATATTAAACTTGTACAGTTGGTCACCACACTTATGGAAGGAGCCTTAACATGGTATATGAAGTATACCTCAGTGCTGCCCAGAACGCTCGTATAGGTCAGGACCACCATGATCAAATAATTTAAGAAAACTAAGTCTGAGTCACAGTGTATCACAGAGCTCAAAGACATTAAACAACTACCTGCATAGTCAGTATGGGACTTTGATCAGAAATTCAAAGCTCTTATAGACCAAGTCAGCTTTAAGTTTGCACCATAGCAGAATAAGGAATGGTTTATTGTAGCACTGCTCCCCTATATCAGACTACCATTGATGCAGCAGAAACTCCAGACACAGGATGACGCGTTGGAGATGGAAATGAAACTAGAGGCTTCCCCTCTAGCTAAGACTAGTATAGGAATGACAAGATTGCAAAACCAGTTAGCTAATCTCACCTTACAGATGCATGAGATTAAGAAAGGAAAAGAGATTGCACAAGAACTATGGTGCACAAAGTGTAAAGGACAAGGCCATACGAAAGATAACTGTCCAGTATTTGTTGAATATCTAGCAAGTGGGGCTCCTAACCCCTTAGCACAGACCCAAGGGCCATGGTGTGAATTCTACAAAACCAGAGGACATAGACCAGAAGAATTCCCTTTACTTCAGAAGTATGTACAGACCCCTAAGAACTTATACTATAACTTCTGTAAGTCAGTAGGACACGATGAACATAATTGTTGAGCTTACAACCTCATGGTTGAGAGAAAACATGACTTGTACAGAGTCCAATCAAAGACACCAGGTCCAGCAGCAGGACCACAGCATGAACCAGCTTATATTGGTCGTGGAGGAGGATTCAGAGGATGAGGCCGTGGAGGAGGCTTTGGCCGTGGTCAAGGCTTTGGCCGTGGCCATGGACCAATTACTTGTTACAACTGTGGAGTTGTAGGACATTATGCTAGGGATTGCCAGAACCCTACTACGACATGTAACTATTGCAAGTCCTACGATCATCCTATAGAAGAGTGTCTGATCTTGTTAGCCAAGATTAGGTACCCTAAGCCAGCAGTAAACCAGAACATTCATCTTATTGCTGATGATTAGAAAGAACCAGAATCGAGAGTCAACATTGTGACTCGCAGCGGTGCTTCTACTAGTAGAACATCGTAGGATGACGAGATGAATACAGGTTCAGAGTGGGTGTGCAAAGCTACTAATAAATCAACACCACTTGACCTGCAGAAGAATAAAGAAACATTTCAGGAAGCTAAAACTTTCTTTAATGACCCTACACCATCAGGATCGCAGGTACTTCCATCTAGGGGTGTACCGCAGCAAACACCATGTGGCGTTAGCCCTATACAGATATTGTAGGCTACCACATCGGGAAGGTGCGACGAGGATGAGTTGACAGGAAGTGTACAATCCTTCCTGCGGAGTTTCTTAAAACTCATGAGAAATGAGAAAGCTATTGGAGAGCTTCAGTGCATCGTAGATCAGTGTCAGCCGTCTTCTTCCGTGAACAGTGCACAACGTGCTGTTCATAATATTATGGGACATACAAGAACAGGAAGAGAGATGAGGCTCACAACACAAGTCAGAGAATTTGAAATGGATGAGGTAATCCTAAATTTAGGATCAGAGGTAAATGTTCTGACTAAGCAGACATGGGAACGGATGGGTAGCCCTAAGTTAGCTAGATCACCTATCCATCTGAGACTAGCCAATCAGCAGCGGGTATCGCCACTAGATCGATTACCGCAAGTGCCAGTTGACATTGACGGAGTTCGCAGCTTTGCAAAATTTGAAGTTATAGAAATCATTGGCGATAGTAGACCGTATCCAGCGCTACTAGGTATTGATTGGGCAATCGATAACATGGCTGTTATCGATTTGAAGAAAAGACAGATGACCTTTGAGGATACGCAGATCTGGGTCATCACACCGTTGGATCCTTTTCAGGGTCCTAGATATATTGAACCTATCCGAGCAGAGGATGAGGCATGTAATATGGAGAGCCTCTATCAGTTGACGGTAATCAGAGTGACTACATCAATTCGACCACAGAAGGAAACATTAGTTGGCGATGCGACAGCTCATGCACATCAGACTCAGATGTTGGTATAGAGAACTGGCATAACAGACTTTATGAAGTCTCTGCTCACAAAAGTGTAGATGCCCAGTGTAGTTGAAAGGAGGCATCACACCGGTAATGAGTCTACACCAGCAGGTTAAAAATAAAAATAAAAAAAATTCTAAGTATAAGTTTATGTTGCGCAAGTCGGAGGACGCTTGTGGAGTTTTGAACATTGAGGAGGTTCACGCCAGCATTTTGTTTCGATGATGCAGTGAGGCATCGCAGTAAGGCGTTGTTTCCCTGTGCCACGTAGACACTTTTGAAAAGGGACAGAAGGCCAGTCACTTCACCTTCTGACAAGTAGTTAATCCTGATACGACAGGTATCTGTTGCCCTAGATTTGGCAATAGTATAATGATTTTTCCAGATTTGGTAAAATCTTCGACGAGACCGGCACCTGCACACAAGTTTCGAGGGAAATTTGATCGGATTTCAGCAATTAATGAGGATCAAAACGACGGTTATTGTCTTGTCCATGCAATTAATACTGTTGACGGGTCGAGTCTAAATGACCATTTCTTCATAGATTATCGCCTTTGTTATAAATACAGAGATCATTCATACAGAAGGGTTACTTTTGCAATTTCTGAGAGTTACAGAGCAATTTGAAGAGCTTTCCCTGTGCAAAGATACTCCAGTTACAGAGTGCTGGTTTTCCCCAATTTCGCAGCCATTGCTAGTCCAGAGTACTGCACCGAGTCGTTTTTGTTCGATATGGAACCTTTAGAAGACATTGTGAAACGATTCCAAAGTGGTGGCCTCGTGTCTTCTATGATGACACCGCCCAAAGGTGTGAAAATAGGAACATCACAGGTCAGATAGCCACCAAGGATGAGGAGTCAAGCTCAGATAGTAGAAGAGTCCAACCCAGAGTAGGAAGAAGAAGTTCACAGGACAACAACATACATCGTACCACGAGTTGAGGATGCACCAGAGGTAACCATTCCCAAGGGTGCTAAGTTTCTTGTTCTGCTACCGACCATTGACCCTCATGTAAAGAAAGATGGAGACCTGTTAGGATATGTCCCTGTTCTCAAATTTATAGACTATAACCTTGGAGATAGTAAGACATATCCTCAATTTCAGTCGGACCAGTATCTTACGATTTAGAAGAACCTGAGGACCAATGAAGATGAGTTTGTTCCTATGGAACATGTCCATATTCTTGAGCGGTTAGGCTTTCTCAATTTGTTGAGAATACCACATTTTGGATGAGGTGCAGAGGTTAATGCCATGGTGCATGTGCTACTTTCCCGTGTACATGGAGGATACCTCTGGTTGGGTAACCAGGTCGACCTCAACATCGACTTAATACACTGCATCATCGGGCTGTCCAAGACCGGTGAGGACCCACAGACACATATATCAAGTAAGAGCAAGGATTCCAAGCTACCAGCAACCCTGGTTACCAAGTATAAGCTACAGAGAGGAGGTTGGGCTTATGACCTCGCAGCAATAGCAGATGATACACTCAGATTTATAGCCAGTCTACTTGCAGGCAGACTGTTAACCAAGGTTCACCCAAAAGAAGTCACAGGATCAGTAATTCACCTTTCCATACAAGTTGCAGAAGGTGAACAATTTAATTGGTCTTTATTCTTATTAAATATTTTTACCCAAGATTGTTTAAAAGCACAGGATGAGGAAAACCACCCCTTCCATTTTTCATGGCTACTTATATTATGTGCATTCATCAGCTGGAAAGAACCGCCCCATAGCCAGTTTCTACAAGTACGAAGCGGCGACTGCAGAGGCGCGCGCTATGCAAACTTATGGGAGAGCAACAACCCAGCTAAGAAAAAGATCAATGTGATAGTATTCTATGAATACTATAACCTGTTGAAGAAATTCATTCAGAAGACACCATGGATCAGCACGGAGGTTGTGGACATGTATGATAATCGACTTGATTTCATGGCAGATAGCCATGTAATATTCCTAAGGCCAAAATGGTCTAGAATGGATAACTGGGCTAATGGTTCATTCAGGATGACAACGCAGGACGTAGAAGATGTCATCAAATATTTTGGTGAAGAATGGAAGAAGGCATTAGAATATGCCACAGCAGGAAATGCACCAAGAGATACCCCACCCATAGACCAATCAGGCAAAGGAAAAGATGAGGTGGGTTCCAAGAGGAAAGATCCAGTAGAAGTGCCACCAGAGGCACACAAGAAGAAAGATGCACAAGAAGTGCCACCAGAGGAACAAAAGAAGAAATATACAGAAGAAGTGCCACCAGATGCATAGAAGAGGAAAAAAGCCAAAGCCACAAAGCCAACTTTAGAGACCGCACTGACCGATGATGACTATGATCAAATCGCAGCAAGACTAAAGGAGGAAATAAAGGACACATTTCAGGTGATGCAGACATCGCAAGATAAGCTACAGAGTGCGATAGATAAGTAGTTTTTGGAGTTAAAAGAAATCACTAAGAAGACTGCCATGATACAGGTTCCACCAGTAAAGGTGACAATAGGAGAAAGTTCAACACAATCAATTTCCCGCGAGGAAATCTTGGAAAAATATTGCATCAATATAGTGTTGATACCACCAGGGAGCATCCGATTCCCTGTGTCCATGATGGATGTACAGATACAGATTAGATAGCCTATCGAGGTTAACCTCGCAGAGTTCCCCATTGATCAATTATAGATGATCCAGCAGCAGCTAAGCACAGAGCTTAGGGATAGGGAGCTTGTGACTTATAAACAAAACACCCAGCTGAGACAAAAGAATGCAGAATTCACCACAAGATTTCAAACAAAGGCGGAAAAGTTAAGAACATATCAAGAAAGAGAACAGGATCTCAGTCAGGTCCTGCAGAGCATCGCATTAGAGTTACCCCAGTGTAACATTGAGTTTGCCTTACCTATAACGAAGAAGGTAAGAAGAGTTGCAGACAGAGCAAAGGCTCTGGAAGAGACAATGACCAAGATGGAAGAAGACCACAAAGCGCATATTGTTGAGCTTGAGTCTCAAGCACCAGGCACACCCTAGGCAGACAAGGAAGCAAGGGCAGAGGCCTTTAGACTCATGGCTACACAGATGAAGAGTCGCATAGATGACGCACAGTCATTACTAGATGAGGTGACAAAGACATGGTCGGAGCTAGAAGAGTCCTCAGAAAAACTGGAATTGCAGTAGAGCATCCAGAACATAGAGAAGGCAACAGTAACAATGAAGGAAGAAGTCAAGAGCTTAGGAGCTCTTGCAAAGATGAAGAAGACGACAGAGATAAACCATTTGCAACAGGAAGCACAGCGGTTGAGAGAAAAAGAGATACAATTCAATAACCTGCTTCAACCCTATCAGGAACAAATCACAGAGCTAGTCGATGTGGTTGAACAAAAGGTTAAGGAGTTCACTACAAGTAGAAGTGAAACTGAAGTTACATAAGACTCCAGTATCAGTCAAGATATGCTTGAAACGGCACAAGAGTGTGTCGAAGCTATGGAGAAAGAAGTCGCAGGACTTCGACAAATATTTACAAGGACTTCGCAGGAAGCCAAGGAGAAACTACAGCAGGAGAAACCAGCTGTTAGTGGCTCAGGGGCGAGCCACAAGTAAGTGTTAGGGGACTATTGGAGCAGGGTCCTGCAGCTACAGGAAAAGCTGTTATATCGGGACAGGAAAGTCAAAGGAAACAATACCTGAGCGGCCGAGAAGAGAGAGCTCACCCACTACACTAAAGGCAGCAGTGAAGACAGGAGGGCTCAACTACCCTCATAAATAGAAAAGGAGCAATGGGCTGAGGTATTGAAGACGAAGGACAGAAGGGAAGCGACTGAGGAAGTGACACCCATACCCACGATCAGCACCGGGAAGCGTGGAAGACTGCAGAAAGCTGTGGTGTGACGAAAAGCGACAGTTCGAGTACAGATAGACTGACTGTCACAGTTATGGTTTTTGGGTTACTGTTGGGAAAGGCCCACAGTGTTGTAATGGCGAGACCTTCGGGCCGCCTATAAAAGCATGTATTTTGTATAGTGAAAGGTTATCTAGTCAGTCGATTTGCAGCTCATAGACATCGAGCTATTCAGATAATTCACAAGTCAGAGAGTCAGTTAGTCTGTTAGCTCATAGTCATTTTGTATTATAGAAGAGTCGAGCTTTGGCTCTGTTATTCAGTCTATAGTATCTTACTGTAACCAGTAGCTGACTCCTAGGGCATGTATGTAACAATCCGTAGGGATTGAGAGTGAGAGAGAGAGAGAGAGGAAGAGTATATTGTAAGAGAAGCAATATAAGAAGAGAAGAGATCTAAGAGAGAAGGGATCCCAGTGGTGTGCACGGAGTCACCCAGAAGATCTCAGCTGCATATGAGGTTGCAACAGAACTGTGTTTACTCTCCCAAGTCATAATATATAAACCAGTTCCCGTGGACGTAGCTTCTACCCTGGAAGTGAACCACGTAAAATCAGTGTGTTGTGTGATTGATTCATGTGATTGTATCTACTTATTGCTATCTGTCATTCATTACATTAATTTTGCTTACAGTTAATGTATGTATGCTATCTTTCGATTTACAGTAGCTTAGAAAGTTGAATTGCGCATTGAATCCGTTCAGTGTTCGGTGTATGAGTTTACCAATGCTTGATTCATGATAGTAACAGTTACAGTGTTAAGTGATTCATGTATACAAGTTCAACAAGATTGCACATAGTCGATGTTAAGCATATTAGACCGTAGAAGTCTAAGTGAGGCTGTTTAACTCAGCTAGTGTACCTAAGGGAGAAATCCCTTAGATCTCGAGAGTCATATTAAGCCCTACTATAGGAGATATCGCAAGGACAAACGGGCGATCTCGCACCGTCGGGGAAGTTGCGGTGTGAGATATCGTAGGAGAGAAGGCAAGTAGAGGGGAAGGTTGCGCATCATCTGCGAGGCTGCGATGTGATAGAGTCCTCCTCCTATCAGAGTCAGCGATTAAGAGAGAACATCGCCTCGTGGAGAGATCCCGCGGGCTAAGAAGAGATAAGAACCACCAGGATGCTACAGAACCTGGTTGGGACACTTGAGTCTTTATTCAATCCATAAGATCACTTCGGGTGAGACTTTAGGCCATTCTGTGGTCTGTTGCCGAAAGGGCCAGTGAGCTAGCGGTACTGTTGGTACATAACAAGTAAACCGGGGTCTGCCCATTAGTAACCAACAGGACATCCTCCAATGTCAATCCCATTTTTATCTTGAAAAATAAAACTATTATCTCCTTGATATGCAACAACAATATAGGGACCTTTCCGTAAGTGATCGAATTTTACATGTTTATCTTCCTTTCTAGCATCCCATTTTAAAACTAAATCATTTATTTGGAAATTCTTTCTTTGATTTTCCTATCAAAAGTCTTCTTCATATTTTCTTGATGTACTTGGACCCTATCATATGCTCTTTCTCTCATCTGATGGAGTTCTATCAACTAATTAATCCTTCTCTCCATGTGTTTTGGTTCTTCATCCTATTCATGCAACAATTTCATGACTAGTAAACCCAAGGAAATTGGAAAAATTACCTCTAATCCATACACCAACTGAAACTGTGAAATGCCAATAACTCTTTTAGTACTTATCCTGTCTTCCCATAATGCATATTTAAGTTTGGTATGCCATGCTCTTTTATTCTTTTCTAACAATTCTTGATGATTCTTACCAAAATATTATTTGAATATTCAACCAACCCATTTCCCTGAGGATAGTATGTAGTTAAATTATTCAAATTGATATGATACTTATGAAAAAAGATGATCAACTTCTTGGACTTGAAGGCCTGTGCATTATCTGTTACTATCCTCCTAGGATATCCAAATATGGCAAGAATATTATTTTCAATAAAATAAATTATGAGAGTATCCGTGGCTCTCCTGGTGGTTATAGCTGCAATCCACTTTATGAAATAGTTTGTGGAAGTCAGAATCCATTTGTGGTGGCCAGAAGAATTGGAATTAATTTCTCTAATAAAATCTAATCACCATTGTTGAAAAGGTGATTCAACAAATATTGGGTTCAAAGGCAGAGTAAAAGTTTTATTTTTCCATAAAAATATTAACATTCATGACAGGCTACAACTCCTTTATAAACATCAGAAAAAATACCAGACCAACAAAATCCCACTCTTAGAATCTCGTTAACTTTTACTTTCCATGAATGGTGGCCTCCACATACTCCCTGAAGACATTCTTTCATTGTTTGTTGGGATTCATTTTCAAGTAGAAAATTTAACAAAATACCCCCTAGGTCCTTGCAATGCAAATAATGATTCAAAATACAAAACTTTGTTTCTTTCAAATTCACATATATGGCTCTAGTCTTGCTTAGTTTCGGAGGTGCTTGCACATTATGTAAAACATAAACAATGTCACTATACCAATGAGATAGAGAAAAATATTTAGCCACCTCTAAATTTGAACTTGGTCCACTTGAAATACCAAAAATAAAGTTTATTTTGAGAGAATCATAGTTTGAATTAGTCATTGATTTATCCAACCCTTGTCCTTTATCAACTTTCTAGGTTTAATCTCCACATAATATTCCAACAATATTGCAATCCATTTAGCTCTTTTTCCTTCAGGATCTGGCCGAGTGAGAATATTATTGACAACATTATTTGGCACATACCAAAGTATATGTGAATGCATAATATATACCCTGAAATTATTTAGTGACTTGATTAATGCATATGTTTTTTCCCATAATATCATATTTTAATTCCACATGTCTCAAAACATATTACTAAAGAATGCAATAGGTTGTTCTGCACTTTGCTAATTATTCTATAATAATAGCCCAATTATAGTATGCTCCGAAGCAAAAGAAAAGATAATAAAATATTTTGAAAAATCTGGACCAACCAAAATAGGTGCCTCTGTCAATTCTTTCTTGATGTCGTTAAAGGGTTTTTAAGGTTCCAACCTCCACTTAATGTCATTACCTTTTCTCAACATATTTGTCACATTTCTCAAAATCTCTACGAAACTTGGAATAAACCTTCTTAAAAAATATACCTGCCCAATAAAAGACCGAATCTCCTTTTTGTTCCTTGGTATTTCCACCTTTTGAATATATTTCACTCTGTCAGGATCAATTTTAATACCATGCTTGGATATTATGTGGGCGAACAATTTACATTCTTGCATGGAAAAATTAGATTTCTCAGGGTTCAGAGATATACCAAACTTTCTACACTTCAAGAACACTTGTTCAAGATTATTGATATGATCTCTATCATATTTTGAATAAACTATGATATCATCCATATATACCACTACAAATTTGTCTTTTTCTTCTGCAAATGCAATATCCATTTCCCTGTGAGATCTTTCTCCTGCATTCATCAACCCAAATGGAATTTTTTCATACATAAAAGTTCCCTAAGGTGTTGTAAATGTTGTTTTCTCCTGATTTTCTGGGTGTACTTTTGATTGTATCCTGAGAAACCATCCATTAAAGATATTCTTTCTTCTCTTGCAACTTTCTATAAAATATGGTCCATATTAGGCAAATGATAGTTAATTTTCATTGAGACTTTGTTCAAATTTCTAAAATCAACACAAAACCTTATCTCACATTTTTTATTAATGACAAGGACTAAGTTTTCTACCCATTTTGAAAATTTGAGCGTAACAATGATCTTGGAATTTGACAACTTTTACCTTCTTTTTCAATTAATGGAAGTAACATAGGATTTATCCTTCTGAGTTTTTTCTTGAAAGGTTTCTCACCTGGTTTTATTGGAATTGTGTGCTGAATGATGAATGTATCATACTCCTTCAAGTCTTAATAACTCCATGCAAAAACATCAGAATTTTTTTTCATCAACTCAACATATTTACTCTTCTCTTATATTGGAAAATATTTGAGAGTTTCACTATCTTAGGTTGATCTTTTGTCCTAGTATTGTGATCCCGAATTTCATCTTCCTAGGGTTGTACCTATGTATTTTTAGCTACATCATTTTTGTCAAATAATTTCTCTAAACTTTATGAGTCCTTTTGGAATAAAATTACTTTTGAGTTGGATAATATCTTTTCCTCCAATCCTACCTCTCAGATTTCTTTTTTTCACATTTTCAAATGTGGACTTCCCATCTCTTTTAGGATGTTCCATATTCTAATTTTCTCCATCAATAACTGTATTAGCAAATTCTTCTGATATATATAAAAATATTTTAATCTGTAAATCATCTTCAAAAACTTGTCGATGTTTTCAATTATCAAGAATATAAAGCCTATCGACAACTTCAATTCCATACTTTCTGTTTGGATAGACATGGATTTTGAAATCTTGAGTAGCAGAAGCCAACGGATCTGTTATTTTATTATTTATTCTAGCAATCACTAGAACTCTATGTTCATTGAAAAAAATTAAAGCATATCCTAGACTTCATTTTTGTATGCTCTCATCCTTGGATGCTTAGTATCATAACTTACGATCACTTGATTAATTACCAACTCATAATCTCCATATACAACAATCTTGTTTTCTTTTAAATATTTCAATACATTTAATCCCAAAATAAAAGTGTCATATTCAACCAAATTGTTTGTACATTCAAAAGTCAACTTAAAAGAGTATGCCATGAACTCTCTATCCAGATAAATTATCCAAATACACGCGCAACCCCTTCTTTATTTATTGATCCATCAAAATGCATTATCTATACTCCTTCAACTCTCTGTTTAGTTTCAAGAGCTTATTTTTTTTTGGCAAAACAATCATTTTATTTATTTGACATTGGTTGCTCTTCTTCAAAATGGAGGCCATTATAAAAAATAAAAGACCCTAGATTAATATCTACTGCATAATGGGACGATTTTCTGGTTTTGACTAGTGACCACATAAGCAAGCCTCTTTTCTCTATATAATTTTCTTCTGTTCTCCAAAAAGTGGGATTATAGTAAAATACATATCCATATGTAAGGTTCCCTTTAATTTTGAGGTCTACGACGTATATAGCAACACACCAAACTTTGGGGGAATATTTGCAACAACTATATCCATGATGATACTCTTAGTTGGAATCTAGGTAAGAGTTACTACCAAATATTTAATCAACCCCAAACATTTAACCTTTCTAGAATCAAAATAAAACAAGTCTTTTTTATGGTATTGTAATATCCAATCCCAAAATTTCTACTACAGCATTTGGCACAAGATTATGTGAAGCTCTCGAATAATGCATGACATTGCGAAGGATAATATCATGGACCAATAACAATGGTTGGGGCATCATCATTCAATTCCAATGTATTAGGATGGTATTATCCTTCACTTCTGGCCATTTTAGGAATATTCTCTTTATTCTTCAACAATTCATCAAAGGGAATGGAAATTTTGATTTTAGAAATCTAATTTTGCAAACTAAAAGGGGTGAGCATTTTATCACTTTCTTTGAATGTTTCTTTTTTATTCTCAGGGGATTTCTTAACAACATCCTCTTTTTGTTTTATTTGTTCAGTTAACTACTGGAAGGATGATTAGGAGGAAATTTTCCTTTATTTACAATTACATCCCTATTTCTAAATTTAAGTTTTCTCTGAAGGTCATTTACAACATTGTGATATCCCATTTGGTATTGTTCTGTCTCTAATTCATACGTATTACCATATTCTTCTTGAGAAAACATGTTATGATCTTCTTTTGTCAGACATATCTCAAAATCAACAATATCAAAGTGATGGATTTCATTGTCCAAAGGATCAACTTCTTCTTCATCATCAACAAAATTCTCTGGGAAAGAAGGCCTCACCCGCCGATCTTTTTCATTTCTTTCATTTCTTTGTTCTCTCAAATACCTTTGATCCCTAAGTATTATTTGTGGAGGAACGTGTCTCCTAAAATTAGGATTTCTAATTTGTGGTTCTTGTTTATCTATGTTCTAAGGTCCACTATCTAGGGCCAATCTGTCCATAAGTCTCTTGATAGTCTTCATCATAACATCAATTTTTTCATTTGTGGAAGAGGAAGTTGAAGGTTGGTTTTCTTCTCTAATATTTCTTTTGTCTATTTCAGTTTTTTGTTTTTTTTACAAGATTCCATTAAATTTGATTCTACTTCTAATGCGTCTTTCAACATAGAAGGTAGGGAAGCTAGAAATCAAGTTTCTTTTAACAATAAAGAGAAATCACTCTCAAATACATCAACATAATGTAGTTTAGTAGCTCCTATAAGGGGTTTAATATCAACTGGTATTGAATTATAAACCTTCATAAACTTGCTAGAAAATTATTGCACAAAATCAAAATTTTTCTTTTTCAAATAATTATAGTGTCAATACTTACAAAGGATTATTTTTATCTTCCCATCTATCAAGAAAACAAGTTTCAAATTCATCAAAGGTGGAAATAGATCTAGCAGGGAGAGATTTGAACCATTTCTTAGCCTCCCTAAATAAACTTTGGACAAACAACCTCATTTTAGCATAATCATAGTATACTTCTTCAAGATCAATGAAATCATTAAACATATCAACATGATGCTGAGTTGTATAATTTCCCTCTCCATCATATAATGTAATTATTTGAGCATAATTTTGGGGGAGGTCATGTAAAACAATTGGTAGAGCAAGTGGAGAAAACCCAGTAGCCATAATTCTAGGAGGAATTTGGACAATATTATGATCATGTGATTGAGAATTTTGAGTTCATTGTTTCTTTACTTTTGTTTGTGTAGTTCCTTGTAAATATTCCCAAAGAGATTCTAAAAGATATGAATGCAATTTATTTTGATCAACAAAATTTTCCTTTAAATTTGTTTCGGACTTTGATTTGAAAATAGGTTATTCAAATTTTATATCAAAATCAAGATCTTGAAGACCTAAAATATCTTCTTGAGATAAAGAAAAATACCTTTCTAACTGAGATGTACCTTATTGATATTTCCCTTTTCCTTTCGTAATAATCTTTTCTGGATATTCCATAACTTGTGATGGTTCAGAATTAGGGTTATCTCTCGTATGCATTTTTATGAAAGCCATGATTTCGTTCTTGGAGCCACTTTTTCTTGAATTTCAAACATGAAGTTCCCAGGGAAAAATACAATGAACTTAAATATCAGAACTCTTGTTTTCCCATAGAAATTTGATTCTCTCTAATCTGTCATTATTCCCAGGGAAAATTTGAACTTTTTATTCTCCAACAATGACGCCAAGATGTTATCACTTAGAATCTACCCTTTGGTTGTAGAAGGATAGTTCCAAGGTAACCTTTCAACCCAAGATTTAGGAGGAAAGTTCGCCTCTTTCCTACCAGATAGGTCTCTCTCAACAAGTGAATACAATGGCCAGAGATATTTTTATACAAACTGAATCAATAATGAAAATGGATGAAACAAAAGGATACCATTGGGCATGGATTAAAAATAATGAATTATTAAAGATGAACGAGGATTTTGCAATACATTTTTTTCCACAGAGGCAGGATAGTTAATCTTTTACAATGAGGTTCTTGATTTTTGGTTGTAATAGAAGAAATATGAACAATCCATTAATATGGGAACCATAAAGATGAATCCAATATTAACTTTAGAGGAAATATGTTTATGAATACTTGAACCCTATGAACCAAAGCATATAAGTATGAATTCCAATTCAACTCAATATCATTAAAGCATGGAAAGATAACAATATGGAAGTAGATATCAAGAATAACATCCACAGGAGAAAAGGAAATACAGGCTGTAAAATAACAAAACGAGAATATATACTTTGAAAATTTCTTGCTTGGCTCTGCAAAATTTTATTAAACTTTAAAAATTCTTAGTAGAAAATGAGTCTCACTTCCATGGGCTCCAATCCAAATTACATTGCAAAACATGCATTTATACATCAAAATCTCCTTGAGCTGATACCTAACTGCCTATTTTCTAAAAAAAGAAATTTCTTAACTGTCCTATTACATCTATCATATAACTAAAAACTAAATATTCCTAAATACTAGGTTATCTTTTAATTTCACATTAAAGTGGACCTTGGTATATCCTTTGCTTCGAATACTTTGGATGAGTATCTTCATTGATGCAATTTATACTTCATCCTCCCAAAATTTTCAATTGTCTTCCACTGCTCTCCAAAAGGTACCTCAAGGTTGGTTATTTATTTATAAAAAAATATTAACTCCACATGATACACATAAGAAATAGGAGACAACTTGGCACCTATCATTTTGATTTGATCCAAAATTTCAAAATATATATCCCTATCAACCATTGGGTCATATATTCAAAATTTTTATGATCCATTAGAGCTTGAACCAATAGAGTTTGATAATCAGACTGAGGAATCGGTTTTCCTTTTTCATCCCAAAAGGAGGGAAGTTATTTATGAAATAATTATGTAAATAAGCTTTTGAAAGACTTAAGTTGTTGTAATATCCGATCTGATTTTTCTTGGACACTCCCAACATGATGATGTTTTCCAATAACTTTCCTTGTCTAATTTATTACTGTGATTCTTCATTTGATCCCCACTGTTTTCAATTCCTCTTCTAATAGAGTATTGAATATATTGATGGTATTTTGATCTATTTATGATGACATTTTGTCTAAAGTTTATTTCGTTACTCCACAACTTTGTCTTGCTACACTAATCACTATTTCTTTATCCTTTACCAAATTTAAATTGAGTCTCCTTTTAGTGGCTTTAGTGATGATTGTATCCCAAATAAAATGTCTAGACCCTTGCACTGGAAATTGTCCTAAAATTTTTTCTGTTAGCTTTTCATTTTTATCAAGTAATTCTTTACTTTTATTCTCAAAATTCTTTTTTTCTTCTTAATCACTTCAACTAGTTTATGGTTCTCTACCTTTAATCCTTTAATATCTTATTATTTCAAGCTGACTTGAGACATGGCTTGAACTATGCTCTTTGTACTTGTTTCTACACTTAGTTGTTCTGTCTCAACTTGTTTTTTTCTTTTCCTCATCTTCTCTTTCTTTTTCCAAAATCATTTGAATTTAATTCAAAACATCAATCTTGGCTACAAGGAAAGATATTTCCTTTTCCCATTTTCCTTTCCCTTCAACGAATTTCAACAAATTTGTCCTTGCTATCATTCAATTCTTGAGACAAGGAATATTTTAGTTGTTAGAACAAGTTTGTTTCAAGTGGATTTGAAGAGTTTTAAGGGAAAAAGATAGGGTATGATTCAAATCTTTCTTTGATACAACTAAGAAGTTAACAAGTAAGGCGCTAAAAGTAGGAAACATTTTCCATATGACCATATACCGGGTTAAAAGTGACTTAGAATGGCGGATAAAGCACCTTGTATCATCTTGTAAAATAATCAAAATTTTATATTTGAGAGTGGATGAGACAAACAAAGGATAGGGAATCCGTTGAATGAAAGTGCACGACCTTTAGCATTGGAAAACATTAGTGAAATGACCATTGGAGCATGTTAAAGGTCGAAAGTGATCGATGACACATGATATGAAGGGGAGAATATTGATCGTTGGAGTGTATTCCATGATCTCAAATTGAAAGTACGATGAAAATGGAAAGCAATAGAAAAATTCTTACCACTTTCCATGTGGTGAGTGGAGAATCATTCCTCTAGATGAAAATCAGTAATAAGAAATCGTCTCCCGTAATCCCGAAACTTCTTTTGGAATTTTATAAAAGGAAAGGTCACGTGGAAAGAAAATGTTTGTCATTTTGCACCCAAGGAAAACAAATTCTTGCACATTTGGAAGCCAAGTCAGAATTTTACTTTCCAGCCGTTAGTTTCTAGGTAGTCCATGTATCTTAAGCCGCTAATTATTTTTAAAAATGGAAGGATAAGGTGAAGTGGAAGAATAGGTTAGGGAGTTTAATAAAATGGAAGAAATATTTGAGGATAAGGATATACATGTTTTTGACAATGCACTGTATTTTGGCCCTATGCATGAGATAAAAGAAAAATAAAAAACATTAGTAACATAGGGAATAGATTTGGACGGTGTCCATAGGTCCTAGTTTCACCATCTTTGTCTAGACCAAAGCCTGAATTTTCTAGACTTTGTTGCATGGTTTCCATCAAATTATTCTCAGTCAAAGAGAGTTATTATCGACTCTAACTAGTCAAAAATAATTTTCCCTATTAATTACCTGGTTGTTAGAGATTCATTAGGGATGTCATTGTCATTTTCCCAAAACCTGGAATATTTCATGGAAGAAAGTATGATTGAGTTATACAAACATGCTATTACAAAAGTAAAACATGCATTTATGAGAAAAATCCTTAACCCTGATGTCTCAGTTCAGAATGTACCTTTCCCTCTGGATATTGACTTGTTCAATGAAGAGTCCCTGTGTGTTCTTTCCATGTTATGCTAGTTTTTAGGGTTGGATAGTGATAGGTTTGTTCCTAAATTTTTATTGAGCTTATTGTTTAGGTTGAGTCTCAATCAGTAGGATTCCAAGCCTAGTCAATATATATGCCTTAAATTTGATGAATTCCTAAGCTAGAAATATTCATTTACAACTAGTGAATTTCCACATGACTTGACACTCCGGGTTTCAATCATATATGGTTAGGATGTTTTTGTTTTTCAATGAAGAGAATTTGCAGTTTCCAGAGATAGTCTTTACTTCTGAGATCAGAAATAATAATTTCAATTATATGAACCTCATAATTTCAAAAGTATACAGAGTTATTTTTTGGGTGAAGTTTCCCAGAGTTCTACCAGAGATGGAAGAAGTACTAAAGTTCATCCTTAAAAGAAGAATTGGAGATTGGTTCCTTTTAAAGGAACATATTATCATCACGGTCTATGGTTTTGTTCATGAGCCCTATATTTTACCTGCATTCTTGAAACTAAGATTTTTTTCCTTGGAGTTCATGAGACATAAGCTAATTGTGGAGAGTGAACACTTTTTGAATTTAAGGAAAGTTTCAGGGATTAAATTTCCTTTGAAAGTGGGTCCTTTCAATGTGAAGAACAAATATTTTATCCCAGTGATTGAAGGATTGTTCCAAGGAATGAACTTCATGAAAGCATCAAAGATCAACTATGACCCTCACCACATTATATCACAGAGGAGAGAACAGAATAAGAATACACCTTTTGATCACCAAGAGATAGATGGATTGGATGCAAGAGATAATTTGATGGAATACCAATCACGTGCAGAGAGTTCATAAAGTTTGAAATTGAATCCCCCTGCCTTAATGAAATCTGCTACCATGATAATACCAACCCCTAGTAAAGCTGAAATTACAGGTACAATAATCTTTTTAGAAGCAGTTGAGATTGAATTCATTCAGACAAAGAGATGGTTGAAATAGAACACAAGAAGATTAAAGAAAAAGGAAAATTTCAAGGCCCAATTATTCAAACTCAAGAATACAATTTTGCAGAAGTACAAGAGGTTGGTTTTATTGATATATAAAAGTATAGAAATGACTTGTATACTAAATATGGACATGATAGGAAAACTTCCTCTTAAAGTTTTTTGAATCTTTTTCATAAAGTAAGAGATATTTTAGATAAAGAGGTTTCACTGATAATTGTAAAAGATCATGTGAAAAATACTTTGAACTTGGAATTCGCCTCTCATGGAAGAGTTTAAGAAATGAGGTTCAATTTGCAAAAGATTCTAGTCCCAGAAAAAATTCATTTGCATTAGCATACTGGAGATGTAATTTATATTGATTTGTTGAAGGCTACTCTAAAAGTTTCTAAGTTGCAGTCCACATTGGGAAGATTGGATAATCAACTAAAGTACGAGAAGATTGAAAATCAAACTTATCAAAAACATATTAAGAAGCTTTAGGGTGAACTTTTGGCTATGGATAGTGAACCAGACAGAGGGAAAGGAACAAAGAAAATTATGGATGAAAAAGAAAACACAATTCAATTGTTGAAAAAGAAATTAAATATTCCAGCTACTTAGTTAATCTGGGCATTTTTAATATTTTTGTAGAAATAAAAAGATTCCTATCTCAAGAATTGAATGATAGTAGGACTAAATTGTTGAAATTTTCTGAAGAATAAGGAACATGGGAAAATGAAAGAGCTTTCCTTATAGCCAAGATTTATGTTTTGAATGAGAATCAAATGATTTTGTTAAAAATAAAGAGAAGAGGAGGAAAATAAAAAACAAGTTAAGATTGGCTAATCAAGTGTAGAGACAAGTACATAGAACATAGTTCAAGCCATGTCTCAAGTCAGCTTGAAATAAGAAGAGATTAAAGGATTAAAGGTAGAAAACTAGAAAATAGTTGAAGTTATTAAGAATAAAGAAGAATAAATAAGAAGAAATATTTTTTTTAGAATAAAAGTAAAGAATTAGTTAAGAAAAATTAAAATCTAACAAAAAAGGTTTCAATACAATTGTTAGTGCAAGGGGATAGACATATTTGGGATACAATCGTCATTTAAGACACTAAAATGAGGCCCTATTTAAATTTCATAAAGGGTAAAGAAACAATGATTAGTGTAGCAAGATAGAGCTATGCAATAATGAAAGAAACTTTAGACAAAAGGTCATCAGAGACAACTCAAAATACCATCAATTTCCTCAATACTCAGTGAGAAGAGGAATTGAAAATAGTGGGTATCAAATATAGAATCATAGTAATAACTTGGGCAAGGAAAGTTATCAGAAAACATAACCATGTTGAGAGTGTTGAAGACAAAGAAGAAAAGATAATATAATAAGTTAAGTCTTTCAAAAAATTATTTACATAATTATTTAAGAAAGGACTTCCCTCCTTTTGGGATGAAGAAGGAAAACTGATTCCCCAGTCCAATTATCAAACTCTATTGGTTCAAGCTCGAATGGGTCATAAAATTTTTGAAGATATGACCCAATCCTTGACAGGGAAGGCTATAATTGACAAGCTTGCAAAATATTTTCAAAATTTGGATCAATTCAGAGTGACAGGTGCCAAGTTATCTCCTATTTCTTATGTGGATCATGTGTATTTAAGAGTTTTTGCTAAATAAATGACCAATCTTGAAGTATCTTTTGGAGAGTAGTGGAAGACAATTGAAAAATTTGGGAATTCCTATATACAGTCAAGTACGTGAAATAACCTTTTCTATACAACAAAAGTACATGAAAAACCATTCGATATATTGACTGGTATATGGAAGAACCATACAGTCCTGGGGATGCAATGCAAAAAAATAATGACAACTCCTACATTTAAAGATGCTAGAACACGTCTTTAACTTAACACACAATCTTGCTAAAATTTTTACCCTAACTAGCGCTTGATTTTATCTTTTTACAGTTAGGTGGACAAAATGATGTGAAGACTCAACCCATAAACCATGCAAAGATGAAGTTCAAGTCTTTAATTTCTCTTTCAACATATTCCTTATTTAAGAGGAGAGTAATAATTTCTTTTCCCAAAAGACACAATCAAAATCAAATCCTTAATTTGAGACCAAGATATGAACACACCAATTCTTTACATTTCACCATACATATCTCTAATAGGGTAAAAGAAAAACTAACTAGTGTTCTCAAATTTACAATTTCCAATTATGTAAAAAGATCAAAAGAGAAATTTTTATTTATTTTGTAAATTTGAAAATCACATGCAAATCAAAACTAAATGAACCAAAGTTAATTTTCATTTTCATTTTTTTTTCTTTTTTGAAATAAGAGGAAACACAAAAAAAGTTCTTTCTATAAATATATATAAAAATAAAACATTTTTTTAATGTTTTTGTAAATATTTATAATTACAAAATACCTATAAAAACAAACTATAAACCCAAGACAAAGTTTTCAAACCCACAATATCAAACTCATGAAACTTTGGCGTGCTCGCATGAAGTTGGTTCCACTTTTTAGTGCCACTTTAGAAATCAAAAACACACTTTCGAAATGTAAATCTATAACGCATATGCATTATTGATGCTATGTTTAGAAAACCCGAGACCAAAGACGAGGTTAAGGTTAGTTAGCCAATATCGCAGAAATCAAAAACACACTTTCGAAATGTAAATCTATAACGCATATGCATTATTGATGCTATGTTTAGAAAACCCGAGACCAAAGACGAGGTTAAGGTTAGTTAGCCAATATCGCATGTGCGATATATCACAAGTGCGATTTGTAAAAGCAAAAAATAAAATAAAACAGAGGCCACGGGCCTCAATTTCTTATTTTCATAGTGAAGGTGATATCGGGACTACAGAAAACCGCACCGACGTTTTGCATTAGAGACTTTGGAGGTGCCTTTGGAGGGTAATTTGCAAGGGCTGATTCAGAACTTGGCTCTAATGGAAGGTAAGTACTCATATCATTAACAATTGTTTTCAATATTTGTTTGTTTTTGTTAATTCCATAGTTTTTATATGTTTTAAAATGGATTTAATAAAAAAATTGAATTAAATCAAAGATTGATATATTAAAACAATTTTTAATTTGTTGTTTTAATCTTAACAGATAATAGAAATGTTGAAGATACTGTGCAAAATGAACCCACTAATAACCAAGAACCAAACCCAAACACAAACCTAAACCCAAACCCAAACATGGACACAAACCCTAACACAGAGGGGGAACACAACCAGAATTCATAGATTCTAGCTCATTTGGGTGCATTGAGGCACCTTATCTCATCGTTTAGATGGGGGGACCATTTGAGACAATCATTAACCGAGGCATTGGACACCATAACAAACACAATTTCCAATGCCTAGGGAGCACTGTACAATATTATCTCATATAGAGAATCCATGGGGCAACTATTTCGATGGTTTGAGCTATAAATACATAAAAAACATAAAGATAACTAAAGACCAATTGTTTTCATTATTTCGGGACCCTAGCACCAGATTGGTTCCACCCACCAGTCGAGCATGGAACCAAATGTGAAATCCAATTGGATGGATCACTGGAACATGGTCTTCAATGAAGATCCTCATGGGAATAGAGACATCCCATTTTATTCCCTAAGGAAGTTGTATGCAAAATTTATCTTGGGGAAATATGTGAACTATTTTGATATTTTAGAGTTCCAGGGTGTGGGTCATGGGATGCCCTAAGTTAGGGAAGGAGCTAGGACTAATATTAACTATGTGCCATTCCCTCTATGTACAAAAAACCCCCTCAGGTATATCCTCATGTGGGTCTTGTGATTGATGATACACAGGAGGCCTTATTCAACTTGGAAGATACATTGCTTCAACATGGGACTGTTGTCCAAGGCAATGCAGGACAAGGGGTTGGAACTTTTGAGGCTGGACCATTGCATAATCAGGATCCACTTATTAGGTCTCCATACCATACTAGAGTTACAAATCGCATAGGAGATGCAGAGGGTTCAGAGTGTTGTGTTATTCCACACCCTTGCATATCGTGTGGAGGTATATGCTATGGGCCTGCTTAAGAGTTCTAGGATGATGGATTACTTCGATATGTAAGTAAAACTCATTATTTTCATATTATATTTTTCTTTATATCACAATTTTCAATTGTTTCATAATTTATTTCTATTTAATTATCTAACAAATTATGTGAACACATATACAACTAGTGTTCTATGACACCCCAAATTCACATAGTTCGTCGATTGATGTTGATAAAATTGATGCAACGGTCAATGCTGCATATGGTTTTCATGCTTCACCATTAGCTGTAAGAAATTTAGTTTTTAATTTGTCATTGTTATTTACATATTTATAGTAGATATTGCAACATTCAATACATTCGAATTTGGATACAATATGTTTTATGCAAGGTGAGAAGGATGAGTTTATGTAATCCCAGCCAAGTCCCTCACATGTAGAGGAAGATTCCCCGACACAGGTATTATTTTAATTATGCTTTTAATAATTATAATTCTAACATTGACATATGTTACTTTATGTAGGAATCTATTGATCCAATGGTGCTTGAATCTATTGATCCAATGGTGCTTGGTTTCCCACCTCTTCCCCCCCAGGCACATGTATGCTTTGCTTTCTTTGAAAACATCATTTTGTGTCCATGTAGTATATATTTCTCATTTTAGTTTTATGATTTGATATTGACATATGTTACTTTATGCAGGATTATATTGAGTTAGGGATGCTTGAAGGGCATGAAATCGAAGTTGTTGGTGACCCACCTGCCCCCCCCATGTACATGTATGTTTCTCTTTCTTAGAAAACATCATTTTTCTGTCCATGTAGTATATATGTCTCATTTTATTTTTATTATATGACATTGCCACATGTTACTTTATGCAGGCTTCTTGTCAGGCAGCGGTTCCTGAAGAGAACCAAATCGAAGTTTTTAGTGAACCACCTCTAACCCCCCACTAGGTACGTTTATGTCTTGCTTTATTTTAATTGTGTTTTTTAATGATTCAAGATGTACTTTTTTAATTTAAAATTTTCTAATTGTATCTTTATCATTCTCTACGTAGGAACGTAATTTTGATCATGCTGTCTAATGAGCAACCTTCTTTGCTAATGCATATAAAAATCCTTTTATCACATTGTCAGTTATTCGAACCACTGGTTGCACACCTGTTCATGACCCCCAACTATATTTATATATTTCTTATCTTGCTTATATTGATTTTTGTACATGCAATTATCTTTTTCCTTGTTTCCCCCATTGATATGCTGACATTGGCATATATATTATTTTATGCAGCTTGATAGTGAGTAAGTGGTGCTTGAAGAGAACCCAATCGGGGTCGTCGCTCACTTGCATCCCCTCCCCAAGGTACATGTATGTCTCCCTTTCTTTGAAAAAATCATTGTCCCTCCATGTAGTGTAGTTTTATTTGTACATGAAAGTATCTTTTTCGTGCACCCATTGAATTTTCGACATTTACATATATATTTTTTATGCAGCTTGATAGTGAGCAAGTGGTCCTTGAAGAGAACCCAATCGGGGTTGCTACTATTGAGCCACCACGAACCACCATAACTTACTCACGTACAGTAAGTAAAAATGTTATATTGGTTTGGAATTTGAACAAATGTACATATAATTTTTATAGGTTGGTAAACTAACTTACAAATTTTTGTTTGTCTATAGTCTCCACAAATGAGATCTGTCCCTCTTTTTCAGTGTTGGGGATCACCACTGAGCAGCAAAAATATAGATTTCTCAGAAGACATTGACAGTGGCAGTGAAAGGGGGAATAAATGGAATAAATGTATAGGGGGGATACATACATGAAACTTTTTGTTTTTATTCACATAAATGTAAAGTTTGATCCACTATTTTGTATTATGGCCATGTGGCATACAATTTTTTGTAACATTATTTGTATCTATATAATATAAATTAATTTTCAAATTTATACATATGGTTGACTTGATTTTGGAACATGATATTTATTATACGCATTTCATATATGTTTGCCTATGTCTTTCATTAAGTATGTGTTATTAAAATGATAATGTTGTTAGGATATTTAGACACTTAGGAGTTAGTTAAGATCAACTTGTGTAATATATCCGTTAGGTAAAAGTGTGTTTCTTTAGTATGCATTAGTATGCATTTGTAAATACTCTAATCCAACGGTCACGATATGTTCTAGACATAGAGTGATCCGATGATTCAACTTCTCTTAGATCATATCTACCATTGATCCATGGCTTGACACCCGATTGGTCTATGATTTCTATTTAAAGAGCATAAAGGTTCCTTGGCTAGTTGATCGATTACTAGAAGCTCATGTAACTTTCTTTCTTTTGCATAATAAATTTCTCCAAGTATCTATTTGGCTGGGGCCGTGGACTGTTTCCCTCTCGAGGGTTTTAACCACGTGACAAACATCGGTGTGTTGATCTATGATATATTTGTGTGAAGCAGTATCTGAAGGTGTTTGGTCTTTTGAGAGTACCCTGTGAACCCGAACATGGTATCAGAGCTTTTATGAAGAGCCGCTTTCGGTTTTGATCAAGATCTGGAACCGGTGTTGCCGAAAATTTGAAAGGGTTTCTGGTTCTAGATTTTTTGTGCATTTGTGGCCTATGGGAGCTTTTTCATTGCGTCCAAAGCACTGTTTCCATTTGGAAACAGTTTTTGTTTCACCGAAAACCATTTTCGTTTGCTCCAAAAACACCCATTTCGGCAGATTTGAAGGTATAATGTTACAGTGACGGATTTGTTTTTTTAAATCTCTCATATTTTATCAGTTTATTATTAGATATTTTATGTTTTAGTCTCGGACTGTTGTTTTCCCTGACTGTGTATGCTCTTTGTAGTGCACCTTGCGTGATCGCGACGAATCAGAAAGAGTAAGGGAAAGTTTTTTTTCTTGTCTTCTCGGCTACGTATGCTCTTTGCCGTGCACCTTGTGGGATCACGGCCAATTAGAAACAGCGAGAAAACTTGAAAACGTAGACTTTCCGGGTAAGCTAACCTAGATCTAATCCCATTGTGTGGAATTTTTTTTTTTTGTTTTTTTTTGTGATTTGCAGGAAAAGAAAGCAAGCACTGAAAATGAGAGATAAGAGTTTAAAAAAAAAAAAACTTTCCTCTTTCCATAGTTTTACGTACCTTTTAAGCTAAGTCACTTGGTCCAAAGTTGCTTTACACCTTGATAAGTCTTGAGTTCAATTCTTATCAAGCTACTTTTTAGTGCATGCAATTTATATTTTCAATTTATTTTATTGTAAAAATGCATCTCACATTAATAAAATAAAATAAAAGTGAGTCACTTGAGTCTTTTAATTTATTGCCGCACTATTTATAAGTCACATTATTGTAAAAGTGAACATCACTTATTCTACAAAAGTGATTCACTTCAAAGAAAATTTATTGTAAAAGTGATTGTTAAAGGTTGATCTTGGGAATATGGGGCTTCTTCTTTTTTTTTAGTTGGTCAAGTTAATATCTGTCACGTCACTATTGGGGACATTTTCAACATTTTCTTTGATCAAGCATAACTTCATCATCTAGAATCAGTTTTAAGTGCCGTTTTTTTTAAAACCGCATATTTTTTCGAGCTCTTTGCATCAAGACAGCTAGTTTCTATTCTTTCAGCCATTATTTTATAGTATGGCCGCCCCTTCTGATATTATACTTACAAGTTCTAACTATTCTCATGGAAATCTCGTATGGAGGATGTTCTGCGAAGTAGGGGACTTTTCAGGATAAACTCAGGGAAAGAAACAAAACCCACTGATGATGATAAGAAAATTAAATGGGAAAATAGATGTGATGAAGCTCGTGGATTGATTGGGATGTCAATCTCTACTGATTTGTGATTCCACATATTTGGCATTAATGAACCTGATAAAGCTTGGAAAAAGTTGGAATCTGTGTTTGGTAAACACAATGAAATTTGGGGTCATCAACTTGAGAATGAGTTTCTTTCCTTGAATCCAAATGATTTTTCATGCATTCAAGACTATTTATCTAAGTAT
Source organism: Pseudotsuga menziesii (assembly GCA_001517045.1). Classification (NCBI taxonomy): domain Eukaryota; kingdom Viridiplantae; phylum Streptophyta; class Pinopsida; order Pinales; family Pinaceae; genus Pseudotsuga; species Pseudotsuga menziesii. The sequence goes on along the minus strand of LPNX011172613.1, from coordinate 40,197 downwards.
AAAACTCTTATATTATTATGTGCAGAATGCAAGATTAAGAAAAAAGACAAACAATGTATTTATAATTATCTTTCCAAACTTGGACCTGCATACACTATTTTTGTATCTACATTCTACTACATGAAAGAATCCTTGACTGCAGCTAGCTATCAAGAGCCTAGTCTTGAATCCTTTTGTGATTCCTTAATTAGAGAGCAAGATAAGCTCATTCATCTTGGAATAATTAACAATGCAGATACATTTGGGAAAGCCTTATTGTCCCAATAGAAAAAAAAGTCCAAGCCTCCCAAGAAACAGAATTTTCACAATAATAAGCCAAACAACAAGGGTCCCAAACCATCTCAGTCAGCTCCTTCTTCAAAAAATGACAAAGGATCCAAGCAAAAAGGAAAGAAGATTAAGCGTCATTGCAATTTTTGTGGGAAAGATAATCATGATGAATCTAAGTGTTTTAAGAAGATGGCAGCCTTGGAAGCGACAATGAAGAAGCACCAAATCAGCCTAGATTCGTCTTCAGAATCTAACACTCATGGACATGCACTTTGTGCTTCTGGTTACTCTTATACTGCATCTTCTTCTTCTACTTCAAATGAATGGCTCATTGATTCTGGCACATCTTATCATATGGCTAAGGATCAAGCCATCTTTTCTACTATGCATGAATGTAACACCAAACAAATATTTGTTGGTGATGATAGATCTCTAAGTGTTGTAGGATCTGGAACAGTTCCAGTAGAAAATGGTCATTTCAGTGATGTACTATGTGTTCCAAAAATTTCCTGCAATTTGTTATCAGTCTATCAAATTACTCATTCAGGTGAAGGTAAAACTATGATGTTTACACCTCACCAATTTGTAATCAAGGATTTTAAAAATCCTCAAAATGTTGTTGCTACTGGAACTGTTGATGATATTACCAGGTTGTACAAATTTAACAACTTTGGGTCATCACCTTTTCCTTTAGTTTTTGTTGCTCATAGTGATAACTTGAGCAAACTTTGGCATGAGAAATTTGGTCACTTAAATTATCACTCATTGCAACAACTATGTAAAGACAATATGGTGACTGGTCTTCTGCTGGTATCTTGCAAGGATGGTGTTTGTTCTAGTTGTGTACTCGGAAAACATCATTCGGATAGTTTTGACAAATGTGCCTCTTGGCATGCCTTGGTTCCCTTGGAGCTTGTGCATAGTGACTTGTGTGGCCCTCTTCCATTTGTTTCCTTTTATGGTTTCAAATATTTCTTAACTTTCATTGATGACTACTCCAGACACACTTGGGTTTACTTCCTAAAACTTAAGAGCAAAATATTTAACATGTTCTTGGCCTACAAGGCCCTTGTTGAAAAACAATTTGGTCATCAAATTATTAAGTTAAGATCTGACAATGGAGGAGAATATGTTAACAACAAGTTCACCACTTTTTGCACTGAACAAGGAATCCAACAACAGCACATTGTTCCATATACACCAAAACAAAATGGTGTATTTGAAAGGAAGAACTACATTTTAAAAGAAATGGATAATTGTATGATCCATTCTAAGGGACTAAGTCTTCAATATTGGGCTGAGGACATAAATTGTGAAAATTACATAGTTAATCGCACACCCACTAAAATTTTACAAGGTATAACACCGGAAGAAGCATGGAGTAAAATTAAACTAGATGTAAGTCACTTTCATGTGTTTGGTTGTGAAGCATGGGTTCACATTTTGGATAAAAAATGGAAAGCATTACAGCCTAAAAGTGAAAAGTGCATATTTGTTGGATATTTTGAAGATGTAAAAGGTTATAGAGTTCTTCAACCAAATTCTCATGATATAATCATTAGAAGAGATGTTAAATTTGATGAAAATCTCTTGGCATGCGAGCCTAACTTGGCGGGTGTGCCATCCTTGGCATGCGAGCTTGATTCGGCAATTGTGCCTTCTTCTTCTTCGTCCAACTTCCTTGACAGGTATCCAACTCCAGTTTCTGATGATGACAGTGAGGATGAAAATCCACCTCCGCCTTCTCATGTTCCTCCAATTGCACCAGCACCAATACTTCCTCGATGGGTCCGTTCAACATGTGAAGCAACTGGTGATCTTGCCGGTGATCCTAGAGATCAAAGTCGAACACGTTCTTAGTTTCAATGAGCCTCTTCTCTTTTGGCTCAATTTTTCAAGAATCATGATCTAGAAACTTTTGCAGAAGCTTTAGGAAATCCAGATTGGGATGCAGCTATGGATGAAGAATATCATTCCTTAATGGCGAACGATACTTGGGATATTGTTCCTCTCCCAAAAGGAAGAAAACTTGTCAGATGTAAATGGTTCTATAGAACTAAGTATGCATCAGATGGAAGCGTTGAAATACTTAAGGCAAGGTTAGTTGCCAAAGGTTTTTCCCAAGTTGAAGGGATTGATTACAATGAAACCTTTTCCCCTGTAGAAAAAATGAACTCCATCCGCCTTGTTCTTTCCCTTGCAGCCTTACATAACTTGGAAGTCCATCAAATGGATGTCAAGTATGCCTTCTTACATGGTGATTTACATGAGGAAATTTACATGGAACAACCTACTCGATATGTTCAGAACAACTCTAGCCTTGTTTATCTCCTTAAGAAATCCTTGTATGGCCTTAAGCAAGATCCTAGAGCTTGGTATGCCAAAATGGATAGATTTCTCCTTGACACTGGTTTTTCTAGATGCCATTCTGACCCCAATGTCTATACCAAGAAAGTAGGAAACCATCTCATCATACTTGTTCTTTATGTTGATGATCTTCTCCTTACTGGTAGTGACCCTAACCTTATAACCCATGTGAAATCCAGTCTTAAGCAAAATTTTGAAATGTCATACTTAGGACATTTGCATTATTTTCTTGGTCTCCAAGTCTTGCAAACCAAAGAAGGAATATTTCTTTCCCAGTCTAAGTATGCTTGTGACCTTCTTCGTTTCTTCCACATGGAAGATTGTAAACCAGCCCCTTCTCCCTTCCAGTCTGGAGTCAAACTTTCTGCCACTTGTACTTCCCCTGAAGTAGATGCCACCTTGTATCATCAGCTTGTTGGTAGTTTTTTATACTTGACTCATTCCTGTCCCGAACTTTCCTTTGTTGTTGGTCGTGTTTCCCGTTATATGCAAACTCCTCATGAAAGTCACTGGAAAGAAGCAAAAAGAATACTTCGATATATTTGAGGTACAATTCAGTTTGGGATTCATTACAGTATAGGGGGGGAACCTTTGTTGGTTGGTTTCACTGATTCAGATTGGGCCAGCGATCCTAATGATCGAAATTCTACTGTAGGTTATGTTTTTAGTCTGGGATCTGGACCTGTCACTTGGGCTTGTAAGAAACAACAAGCTCTTGCTCTTTCTTCAGTAGAAGCAGAATATCGAGCCGCAGTTAATGCTAGTCAGAAATATTTATGGATTTGACAGATCCTTTCAGAGTTTGGATTCGAGCAGCAACAACATACTCCACTTTGGTGTGACAATCAAAGTGCCATCAAGCTTGCCAAAGATCCAATTCTACATCAGCGCAACAAACACATTGAGCCACACATGCACTTCATCAGAAATCTTGTTCGTGATCGTGTTATTGAAGTGCTCTATTGCCCTACAGATGATCAAGTTGCAGACATCTTCACCAAGTCTCTTACAGAAGCGAAGTTTTCTAAACTTCGGTCTATGTTAGGAGTTCAGGAATGTGTCCTTAAGGGGGGATAGGCTCTAATGCCTCCTTCCTTCTCCTAATAGTGTCACTTTTGTAAATCCTTCAATCCTATCCCAAGTTGTTCTTAAGGGGGGATGTTAGGATATTTAGACACTTAGGAGTTAGTTAATATCAACTTGTGTAATATATCCGTTAGGTAAAAGTGTGTTTCTTTAGTATGCATTAGTATGCATTTATAAATATTCTAATCCAATGGTCACGATATCTTCTAGACATAGAGTGATCCGATAGTTCAACTTCTCTTAGATCATACCTACCATTGATCCATGGCTTAACACATAATTGGTCTATGATCTCTATTTAAAGAGCATAGAGGGTCATTGGTTAGTTGATTGATTATGAGAAGCTCATGTAACTTTCTTTCTTTTGCATAATAAATTGCTCCAAGTAGCTATTTGGCTGGTGCCGTGGACTGTTTCCCTCTCGATGGTTTTAAGCACGTGACAAACATCAGTGTGTTGATCTGTGATCTATTTGTGTGAAGCGGTATCTGAAGGTGTTCGGTCTTTTGGGAGCACCCTGTGAACCCGAACAAATGGGTGGTTCACCTATGTGATATTATGATATTATATACCTTATCATGACATATCATACTAACTATTTGAAGATTTCCAATAGTTCAAGGAAGAATTTATGACTCATCCAACTAAGATCAAGTAACCATTAAGTAAGTCATGGGAGACAATCACTAGACACCATAACCATAACCATACCATACAACTACCTAAATTCAACTATCATCAACTTTTTAACATTATGGCTATCATCAACTTTTTAACATCATAACCATACCATACACTACCTAAATTCCATACACTAACATCATAACATCATAACATCATAGCCATACCACTAACACCATAACATCATACATGTGTTTCTACTTCTAAGTCATGCATGGATGTGAACTTCCACTTGTGATCCATGTTCAACCATATTCATGTTGATTCATGTATGTGCATAGCCTAGGTATATGGCCTTTTAGTTTCTACTTAAATTATACTAACCAATATAATGATCAAAACCTAAAGAGTTCATGAAACCCTTGTAATATCATAACCATACCATAAACTACCTAAATTCCATACACTAACATCATAACACTAACATCACAACATCATACCATACCATACCATACTAATATATTAACATACCATACCATCATACCATCATACCATCATAACATCATACCATCATACCATACCATACCATACCATACCATACCATACCATACTAACATACCATACCATACCATCATACCATACCATACTAACATACCATAATATACCATCATAACATCATACCATCATACCATACCATACCATACCATACTAACATACCATACCATAACATCATAACATCATACCATACCATACCATACCATACTAACATCATAACATCATAACCATACCATGTAAACAAAAATATGAAGTTTCTTAAAATTCTTATTTCTTATTATGAAGGTGCATTGATTGGACATAAGGGGTAAATCATAAGTCCATCGAATATCATACATTAGTGCTTGACACTTGCTACAACAGTATCTTAATTTTGCAATTTGTACATGTACATGTGTTTCTAGTTCCATCTCATAACTTGTAAAGAGGTCATAAAACCCTAGTTCCATCTCATAACTTCTCAACCCTAGTTATAGTATGCAATTTATAGTTCATGAAACCCTAGTTGGTTTTCAATTTGTATATGTACATGTGTTTCTAGTTCCATCTCATAACTTGTAAAGAGGACATAACATCCTAGTTCCATGTCAAAACTTGTAAATAGGCCATAAATTTTTAAATTGAATCCCCCTGCCTTAATGAAATATGTTTCCATGATAATACCAACCCCCAGTAAAGCTGAAATTATAGGTAAAATAATCTTTTTAGAAGCAGTTGAGATTGAAGACTAAGAACATGATTTTGCAAAACGATCTAGAATCCATTCAGACAAAGACCTGGTTGAAGTAGAAGACAAGAAGATTAAATAAAAAGGAAAATTTCAAGGTCCAACCATTCAAAATCAAGAATACAATTTTTTAGAGGTACAAGATGCTAGTTTTAGTGATAGATGCAAGTCTAGAAATGACTTGCATACTAAATATCGACATGATAAGAAAACTTCCTCTTAAATTTTTTTGAATCTTTTTCATAAAGTAAGGGATATTTCAGATAAAGAGGTTTCATTGATAACTGTAAAAGATCATGTGAAAAATACTTTGAACTTGGTAGTGGCCTCTCATGACAGAGTTTTAGAAATGAGGATCAATTTGCAAAAGATTCTAGTCCCATAAAAAATTCATTTGCATCAGCAGACCGAAGATGTAATTTATATTGATTTGTTGAAGGCTTCTCTAAAAGTTTGTAAGTTGTATTCCACATTGGGAAGATTGGATAATCAACTGAAGTAGGAGAAGATTGAAAATCAAAATTATCAAAAACATATTAAGAAGCCTCAGGGTGAACTTTTGGCTATGGATAGTGAACCAGACAGAGGACAAGGAGCACAGAAAATTATGGCTGAAAAAGAAAACACAATTCAACTATTGAAAAAGAAATTAAATATTCCAGCTACTTAGTTAATTCGGGCATCTAGATTAATAGTTTTGTAGAAAGAAAAAGATTCCCTATCTCAAGAATTGAATGATAGTAGGACTAAATTGTTGACATTTGCTGAAGAATAAGGAACATGGGAAAATGAAAGAGCTTTCCTTATAACCAAGATTGATGTTTTGAATGAAAATCAAATGATTTTGGAAAAAAATAAAGAGAAGAGGAAAAAAAAAAAACTTGAGATAGGCTAATCAAGTGTAGAAACAAGTACATAGAACATAGTTCAAGACTTGTCTCAAGTTATCTTTAAATAAGAAGAGATTAAAGGATTAAAGGTAGAAAAATAGAAAATAGTTGAAGTGATTAAGAAGAAAGAAGAAGAAAGAAGAAGAAATAAGAAGAAATATTTTTTCTTAGAATAAAAGTAAAGAATTAGTTGAGAAAAATGAAAATCTAACAAAAAAAGTTTCAATACAATTGTTAGTGAAAGGGGATAGACATATTTGGGATACAATTGTCATTTAAGACACTAAAATGAGGCCCTATTTAAATTTCATAAAGGGTAAATAAACAATGATCAGTGTAGCAAGATAGAGTTGTGCAGTAATGAAAAAAACTTTAGACAAAAGGTCATCTGAGACAACTCAAAATACCATCAATTTCCTAAATACTCTGTCAGAAGAGGAATTGAAAACAGTGGGTATCAAATATAGAATCACAGTAATAACTTGGGAAAGGAAAGTTATTGGAAAACATAATCATGTTGAGAGTGTCGAAGAAAAAGAAGAAAAGATATTATAATAATTTAAGTCTTTCAAAGGCTTATTTACATAATTATTTCAGAAAGGACTTCCCTCCTTTTGGGATGAAGAAGGAAAACTGATTCCCTAGTCTGATTATCAAAATCTATTGGTTCAACATCGAATAGATCATAAAACATTTGAATATATGAACCAATCCTTGACAGGGAAGGCTATAATTGACAAATGTGCAAAATATTTTCAAATTTTGGATCAATTTAGAGTGACAAGTTCCAAGTTGTATCCTATTTCTTATGTGGGTCATGTGGATTTAAGAGTTTTGGCTAAATAAATGACCAATCTTGAAGTCTCTTTTGGAGAGCATTGGAAGACAATTGAAAATTTTGGGACTTCCTATATACAGTTAAGTACGTGAAATAACCTTTTCTATACAACAAGAGTACATGAAACACCATTCGATATATTTATTGGTACATGGAAGAACCACACATTCCTCGGGATGCAGTGCAGAAAAATAATGACAACTCCTACATTTAAAGATGCCAGAACACGTCTCTAACATAACACACAATCTTGCTAATCTTTTACCCTAACTAGCGCTTGATTTTATCTTTTTATGGTTAGGTGGAAAAAATGATGTGAAGACTCAACCCATAAACCATGCAAAGATGAAGTTCAAGTTTTTACTCTCTTTCAATATATTCCCTATTTAAGAGGAGAGTAATAATTTATTTTCCCAAAAGACACAATCAAAATCAAATCCTTAATTTGAGACCAAGATACGAACGCACCAATTCTTTATATTTCACTAGACATATCTCTAATAGAGTAAAAGAAAAACTAACTAATGTTCTCAAATTTACAATTTCAAATTATGTAAAAAGATCAAAAGAGAACCTTTAATTTATTTTGTAAATTTCAAAATCACATGCAAATTAAAACTAAATGAACCAAATTTAATTTTCATTTTGATTTTTTTTCCTTTTTGGAAATAAGAAGAAAAACAAAAAAATGTTCTTCCTATAAATATAGATATAAATAAAACATTTTTTTAATGTTTTTTGTAAATATTTATAATTAAAAAATACCTATAAAAACAAATTATAAACCCAAGACAAAGTTTTCAAACCCACAATATCAAAATCATGAAACTTTGGGGGTGCTCGCACGAAGTTGGTTCCACTTTTTAGTGCCACTTTAGAAATAAAAAATGCACTTCCGAAATGTAAATCTATAAAGCATATGCGTTATTGATCCTACATTCGGAAAACCCGAGCCCAAAGACGAGGCTAAGGTTAGTTAGCCAATATTGCATGTGTGATATATCGCACTTGCATTTTTAAAGAGTTAAATATTGCAAGTGCTATATATCGCAAGTGCAATTTGTAAAACCAAAAACTCAAATAAAATAGAGGCCGCAAGACTCAAATTCTTTCTTTCACAGTGAAGGCGATATCAGGACAACGCAAAACTGCACCAGTAAAAAAATGCACCAACGTTTTGCGTTAGAGACTTTGGAGGTGCCTTTGGAAGGTAATTTGCAAGCACCAATTCATAAATTGGCTCCAATGCAAGGTAAGTGCTCATATCATTCACAATTTCTTTGAATATTTGTTTTTTTTGTTAATTTCATCGTTTTTTATCCGTCAAAATGAATTTAATAAAAAAAATTGAATTAAATCAAAGAATGATATATTCATTTTTTTAAATTTGTTGTTTTAATCTTAACATATAACAAAAATGTTGAAGATACTGTGAAAAATGAACCCACTAATAACCAAGAACCAAACCCAAACACAAACCCAAAATCAAACCCAAACACGGACACAAACCCAAACATAGAGGGGGAAAATACCATAATTCGTAGATTTTGGCTTGTTTTGGTGCATTTAGGCCCCTTATCTCATCCTTTAGAGGTGGGAACCATTTTAGACAATCATTAGCCGAGGAATTGGATGCCATAACAAACACAATTGCCAATTCCTAGGGAGCACTGTACAACATTATCTCGTACAGAGAATCCTTGAGGCAATAGTATTTCGATGGTTTGAGCTATAATGACATAAAAAACCTAAAGATAACCAAAGACCAATTGTTTTCATTATTCTGGGACCCTAGCACCAGATTGGTTCCACCCACCAGTCGAGCACACATTTCCATAGACTCGTGCGTGGAACCAAATGTGAAATCCAATTGTATGGATCAATGGTACATGGTCTTCGATTAAGACCCTCATGGGAATAGAGAAATCCCATTTTATTTCCTGAGGAAGTTGTAAGCAGAATTTATCTTGGGTAAACATGTGAACTATTTTGATATTTTAGAGTTCCAAGGTGTGGGTCATGGGATGCCCCAATATAGGGAAGGGGCTAGGATTGATCCTAACTGTGTGCCACGCCCTCCACACACACCAAAACCCTCTCGGGTATATATTCCTATAGGTCCTGTGAGGCTGGACCATCGCACTCTCAGGATCCACTTACTAGGTCTCGATACCATACTAGAGCTACATATTGCACTGGAGATGCAGAGTTTTCAAAGAGTCGTGTTATTCCACACCCTTGCAGAGCGTGTGGAGGCATATGCTATGGTCCTGCTTGATAGCTCCGGGATGATGGATTACTTTGATATGTAAGTAAAACTCATTATTTTCATATTATATTTTGTTTTATATCACAATTTTCAAGTGTTTCATAATTTATTTCTATTTAATTATCTAACAAATTATTTGAACATAAATACATATGGTGTCCCATGACACCCCAAGTTCGCATAGTCCGTCGATTGATGTTGATAACATTGATGCAGCGGTCAATGCTGCATATGGTATTGGTGCTTCACGATTAGCTATAAGAAATTTAATTTTTAATCTGTCATCATTATTTACATATTTATAGTAGATATTGCAACATTCAATACATCCTAATATGGATACAATATGTTTTATGCAGGGTGATCAGGATAAGTTTGTGGAATCCCAACCAAGTCCCTCGCATGTAGAGGAAGATTTCCAGAGACAGGTATTATTTTAATTATGCTTTTAATAATTATAATTCTGACATTGATATATGTTACTTTATGCAGGCATCTATTGATCTAGTGGTGCTTGAAGAGCACCAAATCGAGGTTGTTGGTGACCCACCTCTCCCCCCTAGGTACATGTATGTTTTTCTTTCTTTGAAAACATCATTTTCCATCCATGTAGTATATATTTCTCATTTTATTTTTATTATCTGATATTGACATATGCTACTTTATGCAGGATTCTAGTGAGGCAGCGGTGCTTGAAGAGCACGAAATTGAAGTTGTTGGTGACCCACCAGCCCCCCCAGGTGCATGTATGTTTCTATTTCTTTGAAAACATAATTTTTCTGTCCATGTAGTATATATGTCTCGTTTTCTTTTTATTATCTGAAATTGACACATGTTACTTTATGCAAGCTTCTATTGAGGCAACAGTGCTTGAAGAGCACCAAATCGAATTTGTTGGTGACCCACCTCAAACCCCCCACCAGGTACGTTTATGTATTGATTTGTTTTAATTGTGTTTTTAATGATTCAACATGTACTTTTTTCATTATTTAAAATTGTCTAATTGTATCTTTATCCTTTTGTATGTAGGAACATAAATTTGATTATGCTATCCAACGAGCGGCCTTCTTTGCTAATGAATATAGAAATCCTTTTAGCCCGTTGTCAGTTGTTCGACCCACTGGTTACACACTTGTTCACGACCCCTAGGTATATTTATATATTGCTTATCTTGCTTATATTTATTTTTGTACATGAAAGTATCTTTTTGCTTGTTGCCCCCATTGATATGCTGACATTGACATATATATTATTTTATGCAGCTTGATAGTGAGTGAGTGGTGCTTGAAGAGCGCCTAGTCAGGGTTGTCTCTGACCTACCTCCCCCGCCCCCAAGGTACACGTATGTCTTACTTTCTTTGAAAAAGTCATTGTTCCTCCATGTAGTGTAGTTTTATTTGTACCAGTGCAAGTATCTTTTTCGTGCACCCATTGATTTTTTGACATTGACATATATATATTTTTTATGCATCTTGATAGTGAGCAAGTGGTGCTTAAAGAGCACCCAATTAGGGTCGCTACTACTGAGCCACCATGACGCACCATAAATTACTCATGTACAGTAAGTAAAAATGTTATATTAGTTTGGAATTTGAACAAACGTACATAGAATTTTTATAGGTTGGTAAACTAACTTACAAATTTTGGTTTGTCTGCAGTCTCTACAAATGAGATCTATCCCTCTTGTTCAGTGTTGAGGATCACCACTAAGCAACCGGAAAAGAAATATGGACTTCTCAGAAGACATTGACAGTGGCAGTGAAAGGGGGGATAAATAGAATAAATGTATAGGGAGGATACATACATGAAACTTTTTGTTTGTATACACATGCATGTATAGTTTAATCCACTATTTTGTATTATGGCCATGTGGCATGCCAATTTTTCTAACATTATTTGTATGTATATAATATAAATCAAGGCTCAAATTTATACATATGGTTGACTTGATTTTGGAACATGATATTTATTATTTTCCTTTCAGATATGTTTACCTATGTCTTTCATTAAGTATAATGTGCTATGAAAATGATAATGTGTGGTTCACCTATGTGATATTATGATATTATAGACCTTATCAAGACATATTCATACTAACTCCTTTGAATATTTCCAATTCTTTAAGGAATAACTTATGACTCATCCAACTAAGATCAAGTAACCATTAAGTAAGTCATGGGAGACGCTCACTAAACACCATAACCATAACCATACCATATAACTACCTAAATTCAACTATCATCAACTTTTTAACATCATAACCATACCATACACTACCTAAATTCCATACATTAACATCATAACATCATAACATCATAGCCATACCACTAACATCATAACATCATACATGTGTTTCTACTTCTAAGTCATGCATTCATGTGAACTTCCACTTGTGATCCATGTTCAACCCTATTCATTTTGTTTCATGCATGTGCATAGCCTAGGTATATGGCCTTTTAGTTTCTACTCAAATGATACTAACCAATATAATGATATAATCCTAAAGAGTTCATGAAACCCTAGTTATATCATAACCATACCATAAACTACCTAAATTCCATACACTAACATCATAACAATAACATCATAACTTCATAACACTAACATCATAACATCATACCATACCATACCATACCATACTAATATACTAACATACCATACCATCATAGCATCATAACATCATACCATACCATACCATACCATACTAACATACCATACCATACCATCATAACATCATACCATCATACCATATCATACTGACATACCATACCATACTAACATACCATAACATACCATAACATACCATCATAACGTCATACCATCATACCATAACATAATAACACACCATACCATACTGACACACCATACCATACCATACCATACTAACAAATACCATACCATACCATACCATACTAACATCATATCATACACTAACATCATAACATCATAACATTATAATTTTTTTTTAATCTTTTTCATAAAGTAAGAGATATTTCAGATAAAGAGGTTTCACTGATAACTGTAAAAGATCATGTGAAAAATAATTTGAACTTGGTAGTGGCCTCTCATGACATAGTCTCAGAAATGAGGATCAATTTGCAAAAGATTCTAGTCCCAGAAAAAATTCATTTGCATCAATAGACAAGAGATGTAAGTTATATTGATTTGTTGAAGGCTAGTCTAAAAGTTTCTAAGTTGCACTCCACATTGGGAAGATTGGATAATCAATTGAAGTAGGAGAAGATTGAAAACCAAACTTATCAAAAACATATTAAGAAGCTTCAGGGTTAAATATTGGCTATGGATAGTGAACCCGACAGAGGACAAGGAACGAAGAAAATTATGGCTGAAAAAGAAAACACAATTCAACTATTGAAAAAGAAATTAAATATTCCAGCTACTTAGTTAATTTGAGCATCTGAATTAATAGTTTTGTAGAAAGAAAAAGATTCCCTATCTCAAGAATTGAATGATAGTAGGACTAAATTGTTGAAATTTGCTGAAG
>LPNX011172613.1:13421-26733 GCA_001517045.1 Pseudotsuga menziesii | reverse complement strand
GCAGCTACAGGAACTAGGGCTTCCTATTTTTTGGATCTTCCTCCACATATTTTCAGCAAAAGTATGCTAGGATGACTCTCCATTGAAGGGTGCATCTTTTTGTTGATGCGGAATTCAATTTCAATCATTTTCAGTTTCAATGTGGAAATTAGGGATTTCTACAGAAGAGGAATTTTTGAGTGATACTAGAATAGGATTTTTCTCCTCATCAAAACCGAAATTTAGAGACCTGGATCAATAAATTTGGTTGGGTGAAACTCCAGGAAAGTCAAACCCTAGTTTGACCCTGAGCTAGGAGAAACCCTAAACACTAAAACTGCTAAGTTTTGGTACAGTCGCTACATTTCGATATTGGAAACGTCTCAGATGCTGAAAATTTCAGGGGCCTAAGATAAAATCCTGATGAATGCTTTGTAAAAATTTCAGCCTTAGATTCTCTATATTCTGGGAGATATGATCTCTCCAAATTAGGGTTCCGGCCTCTTCCAGAAATCATCCATAAACAGGTCACCTGGGGAGATCTGTAATATCTTGGGCTGCAGAGGTCCAAATGGAATTCCTAAAGATTTTATAGAAAGGGCGCAGACTTTAATTTCTTTGGTCCGAATATCAAACTCAGAATATGAACCAGTGACACGTGGCATTCCGTACAACTTCGCTGTTCTGAACAGTCCTGTAACAGGTCACCTTGGGAAAAGGATCATAAATACCAAATTGTGAAACCAATTCTGATGAAACCTATGGTGTTGGATCAGGGACATGCAAGGTTACCTCAGTAAGAAATATCAGACTCATAGGAGTAGTAATGTCAGATATATCATAGAAACAGTAATAGGAATTTCTGCAGAAGAAATCAGAAAATTAGGGCTTCCTGTTCTGGGAGCTTCCCTCCACTGTTTTCAGAAAAGGAGTACATTGGACAGCTCCATTTGAAGAGATCTATCTGTTCATCCAATCATATCTAAAATATTCCAAGATTTGAAAATTAGGGTTTCTGTGACAAACCCTAGATCAGCAAACTCCAGGACAAGGACGGACACCTCAAATCGGTAAGATCTAATTCTTTGCTAATTCCATTTGAGATTCTTATTTCAATATGATATATCACATCAGCTTGGTGACAAGCTTGGGGAATTTGACAACTTCCAAGCCTGGAAGTATATGATCTCTCTAAAGAAAAAGGGTTGGACACCTACATGAGTATAGAGGTTCCAGTCTTATAGGGAGACGAGGCCAAAGAGGACATCATGCTCATGCTGCAGAGGATGATGAACCATCCAGAAAGAGATATAGATATGAAAGTGAAGATTCCTCAAGCGAGGATGAATATGTTCTGATATCAGCTCTCACAGATAACATTACTCATGAAAGTGAAGATTCCTCAAGCGAGGATGAATATGTTCTGATATCAGCTCTCACAGATAACATTACTCATGGAAGTGATGATTGGCTTATAGACAGTGGGGCTTACAAACATATGACGGGATTCAAGGAATCCTTTGTGAGACTGTCAGAACATGAATCCCCTCACAAGGTGAAACTAGGAGATGAATACCAATATCCAATAAAAGGTAGTGGGGAATCTTCATACAAGCTAGACTCTGGTAAGTCTCTAACAATGAAAGAAGTATTGTTTGTTTCAGCATTGATGTAAAAGGAATGCGGATTGCATTCATAGACAGTCAAGTCATCATGTGGCCAAAAGGAAAGACTATCGATGATGCGGTAGTGATTGGAGAATAAGAAGGAGGCTTGTACAAATTGAAGGGCCATCTAGAACAAGCCTTGATCCATGACATAGTAGAGCCAAATGAGCTTTGGCATAGAAGTCTTGCACATGTGCATTACAGAGCACTACTTATTGCAAGCAAAGTTGTCGAAGGTCTTCCTGAATTTCAAGCTATTTGAAGGGAGGAACAAAATCAGAATATGACCTAAAGAAACTAGTTGAAGAATGTGAAGATACAGAATGTAGAGACCATGCAGCCATAGGAGTCTCTCAAATCAAAGATCAACTTGAAGCGGTAAAAGAAGCGGTGAAAAATGCAGAAGTGGTGATGGCCACCTTGAATGGCCTCCCAGGATCGTGGAATTCATTCATTCAAGGAATGTGTTCCAGAAGGAAGTGATTACATTTCAACAAGAAGAAGAAGCTTGATTCATAAGAAGAGAAGGGGAGATGGAAGAAACTGAAGATCAAGCTCTCATCATCCAAAGAAGATCCCTCAAGCAATGAGGAATTTGAAGATCTCAACTCTTGAAGAACTTCTTATCCACCTCAGCATTTGGATAAGAAACGATGCTATTATGAATGAAGAAGACGATGAAGCTGAAGGCTCAAGAAGGAGTCTACCCTCGAAACAAATAAAGATAAGTATTCAATTGTCATTTCATGATATTGTTTTGTTATGCATTTGTTTATATTTAGTTATTGTATCGTGCATGATAGGATGTTTGCATTAATGACAGTATACTACTAATATGCATGTCATGGGTAAGTAGCTCATGGTTCTATACAAATTCTCCATTGCTACTTATCTAGAATGAAACCTCTTTGCTGACATATTGGAATAGTGCACAATCCCAATGTTGTCCTGGTAGAGATGGAAGGCATCTAGAAAGTTTCAGTGAGATATGGATGAATGTTGTATTGGCTAAAGTAGTTTCATGATCATATAATTATGCATAAGTATTTGCCAGTATGAATATTCCTTATGAAATGTTTCTAACCATATAATACATTTTACTTGTAGGAAATATCGCATACATAAACGCTTACAAGAAAAGAAGAATGAAGACTTGTTTCGAAGAACAAGTGACGATAGTTCAAAGTCAAAGAATAATATGACGAGTACAGTGACATCATTGATGCAGAACCTTCCAGTTCAAGAAGAATGATGTCAGGGCATAGTATCAAGACCTGAAGAGAAGTTCATAGTTCCATCATGCAGTAGATGGAAACATCGTGGGATACAAAGCAAGATTCGTAGCATGAGGCTTCTCACGAAGAGAAGGCATAGTCTACGAAGAAACATTTATAGCTAATAGAAGTGAAGTCACATGACATGCATAATCATGTGTGCAAATGAAATAAGGCCTTGTACGAGTTCAGAAGACACGCATGGGATAACACATACATGATGAGCTTGATGAATATCTTAACCTTTGCTACAAGGTTGATAGAGGATGACAAGCTCACAGATGGGTGCAAGATGAACTTTTGAAGAAGTTCAAGATAGAGGATCTTAGTATCCAGTGATCCTAGATGGATACTACTTGTCACTCCAGTACAGAATGTTTCAGTGCATAGAGTACGGAAGACAGAGGGAGTATGATGCTCCGCTTCAGAGGGAGTGATTGCAGAAGATCCTGAGGTTCGACATGGTACGACAGGATGGGCATATTACTGATGGATCCAGGCTTTACTGAGAGTAAAATGGATTTCAACCTTTGCTTCAAGGTTGAAGACAGAAGACCAGTGATGCTCCTGTTATGTGTCGATGCACTATTGTTCTAGGCATGGAGGTGTGGCAGAGTACAGGTGGAATATTCCTTGGACAAGGGAAGTATGCAGTAGAGATCCTGAAGAGGTTCAGGATGATGGAATACAAGGCTATGGATACACCTATGGCATCGAACCTGAAGCTATTGAGTAATGCTTCTTCGGAGAAGGTTGATGCTACGATGTATCGTCAGATGATTGGGTCATTGATGTACCTGACGAACACGAGACCAGATATTTGCTTTGCTGTGAACACCTTGAGCCAGTACTTGACAGATCCGAGAAGTGTTCACTTGATTACTGCAAAGCATATTCTGAGGTACCTGAAGGGTACCATTGATTATGGGCTCAAGTATGATGCGAATCAGAAGATTAACCTGGAGGATTATGTTGATTCAGATTGGGTAGGCAGTGCCATCGACAGGAAGAGTACTTCTGGATGTTGCTTCAATTTGGGATCAGGTGTGATCTCTTGGTTTAGCAGGAAGCAATCCTGTGTGGCACTAAGTACAGCTGAAGCAGAGTATGTCACAGCTTGTTCAGCTAGTTGTGAGGCAGTATGGCTACGGAAGCTACTGTCTAAGTTATTTGATCTTCCGTTGGAGGCTACTAGTATCTTCTGTGATAACCAGAGTTGTGTGAAGCTGTCCGAGAACCCAGTGTTTCATGACAGGTCGAAACACATAGAGATCAAATATCACTATATCAGGGATATAGTGCAAAGAGGATCTGTGAAGCTCCTGTATGTTGTGACGGACGAGCAGATTGCAGATGTGCTCACGAAGCCACTAGCTAGGGTGAAGTTCGAGTACTTCAGAGAGAGACTTGGCGTGCTTCAGATCGAGGATACTTCGAGGAAGAAGTGATGGACACATTTGCTAAAGCCATTCCAAGCATGTTGGAAGGGGGATCCTTCACATGGTTGTGGATGTAAGCACTGGATGATGTGTGCTTGGACCATGTATCTATATATGTATTAGGTGGATACATTGTATGGTCAGGTAGATCATGTATGATGATAGATACTTGGTATGCATCAGGTAGATGCATTATATGATCAAGATGATCATGGATGACGAGCTTCAGGATGTTGCTCCAGATGATATGCAGCAGTATGTTGCAGTGATGATGATTAGGATGATCATGAGTACATCAGGATGATGTATGGTGAGTATCAGGTTGATACTCTATGGCCTTGGATCAGGTTGTGCAGATGAGCATGTAATTCGGAGCCCTAGGAGATTTGCAGATGGTCTTTCGAGGTTTTTCCTATGGCATGTAATTCGGTGCCCTGGGACATCTGGCAAATGCTCTTTCGAGGTTTTTCTCTGGGAGGACATGTAATTCGGAGCCCTGGGATATCTGTAGATAGTCTTTCGAGGTTTTGCCTATGGCATGTAATTCGGTTCCCTGGGATATCTGGCAGATGCTCTTTCAAGGTTTTGTCCTATGGCATGTAATTCGGTTCCCTGGGAGATCCGTTAGGTTGGGCTGTGTGCCTGTAATCAGTCCTGGGATGCTCTTGCGAGGTTTTTCCATGACCACATGTAATTCGGAGCCCTGGGAGATCCTATAGGTAGAGCTGTGTGCTCGTAATAGCCTGGGATGCTCTTGCGAGGTTTTGTGGTGAGGTCACATGTAATTCGGAGCCCTGGGAGATCCTATAGGTAGAGCTATGTGCTCGTAACAGCCTGGGATGCTCTTTTGAGGTTTTGTGATGCACGTAATAAGTCCTGAGGATTCCACAGTATGGCCGGTGATGATGAAGACCTGCAGGTGGTGGGCCTACATCCAGCATGAAAAAGGGCAGGCTCTGTAGAACTTCCTATGACGAGATAGTACACACATGATGATGACCAGAGGAGATCCAGATCGAGTGATGATCCAGATCCAGTAGTGATGATCCAGATCGAGAGATGATCCAGATCCTGTCTAGAGAGATGATCCAGATCGAGTGATGATCCAGATCCAGTCCAGTGATGTCGATCCAGATCGAGTGATGATCTAGATCCAGTGATGCCATTTTTTGATGATCCAGATCGAGAGATGATCTAGATCCAGATGACTTGAAGATGAAGATGACTCAGAAGATCCAGCTGATACAGAGAAGAAGATCAGTGCTGAAAATTGTGTCGAAAGAATACCTTCCTAGTTAAGAGGGAGTGTTGATGTATATGTAACTTCGGAATGTATTCTTATATGTATTTTATATATTGTAACCCGATGTTTATTCTGGGATGTTTCTATTATGTATTTGAGTCATATTGTCTTACCCTGATGTTCCGATCGGGAGGATTATTAATGTAAACAAGTCTTGTCAAGTCATTAGGTAAGTCCCCACAGTTTCGGGGCACTTGGGTTATTATACACTAATTAAGGTGTAGGCTCGAGTAATTAATTGTAAGTTAAGCCTACATGGTTGAGTGCACTTCAAGTCAACGGAAGAATATAAATAGAGAGTGAGAGTCTCTCTATTTATCACTTGTGACATACATCACTTGCTCTCTCAAGTGTGGCGCACCTTTGGAGAAGGAAATACTTTGTCTTGACAGAAGACAGAAGGCTGTTGTTGTGTTGGGAGGTCATCTTACTGTTTTGGAATCACATCTTGTGGTGATACTATCTTATAGGAAGTTGAGGGGTTTTCTCCATTTATGGTTTCCCCTCCTAAAATCTTTGTGTCTCTTGTCTCTTGTGATGTGCTTATGTGATTGCTATGCTTGTTATTCTCTCAGTGAAAATATCTTATCATAATGCTAGCTTAAATGTTGAAAAACTAACAAAGAATAAGGAACATGGGAAAATGAAAGAGCTTTCCTTATAGCCAAGATTGATGTTTTGAATGAAAATCAAATGATTTTGGAAAAAATAAAGAGAAGAGGAGGAAAATAAAAAACAAGTCGAAATAGGCTAATCAAGTGTAGAACCAAGTACATAGAACATAGTTCAAGCCATGTCTCTAGTCAACTTGAAATAAGAAGAGATTAAAGGATTAAAGGTAGAAAACTAGAAAATAGTTGAAGTGATTAAGAAGAAAGAAGAAGAAATAAGAAGAAAGATTTTATTTTTAGAATAAAAGTAAAGAATTAGTTGAGAAAAATGAAAATCTAACAAAAAAAGTTTCAATACAATTGTTAGTGCAAGGGGCTAGAAATATTTGGGATACAATCGTCATTTAAGACACTAAAATGAGGCCCTATTTAAATTTCATAAAGGGTAAAGAAACAATGATCAGTGTAGCAAGATAGAGCTATGTAGTAATGAAAGAAACTTTAGACAAAAGGTCATATGAGACAACTCAAAATTCCATCAATTTCCTCAATACTCTGTTAGAAGAGGAATTGAAAATAGTGGGTATCAAAGATAGAATCACAGTAATAACTTGGGCAAGGGAAGTTAATGGAAAACAAAATAATGTTGAGAGTGTTGAATCAAAAGAAGAAAATATATTATAATAAGTTAAGTCTTTCAAAGGATTATTTACATAATTATTTCAGAAAGGACTTCCCTCCTTTTGAGATGAAGAAGGAAAACTGATTCCCCAGTCTAATTATAAAACTCTATTGGTTCAAGCTCGAATGGATCATAAAAAGTTTGATGATATGACCCAATCCTTGATAGGGATGGCTATAATTGGCAAGGTTGCAAAATATTTTTAAATTTTGGAACAATTCAGAGTGACAGGTGCCAAGTTGTCTCCTATTTCTTTTGTGGATCATGTTGATTTAAGAGTTTTGGCTAAATAAATGACCAATATCGAAGTATCTTTTGGAGAGCAGTGGAAGATAGTTCAAAATTTTGGGACTTCCTATATACAATCGAGTACGTGAAATAACCTTTTCTATACAACAAAAGTACATGAAACACCATTCGATATATTGATTGGTACATGGAAGAACCACATAGTCCTCGGGATGCAGTGCGTAAAAATAATGAAAAGTCCTACATTTAAAGATGCCATAACACGTCTCTAACATAACACACAATCTTGCTAAATTTTTTACCCTAACTAGCGCTTGATTTTATCTTTTTACGGTTAGGTGGACAAAATGATGTGAAGAATCAACCAGTAAACCATGCAAAGATGAAGTTCAAGTCTTTACTTTCTCTTTCAACATATTCCCTATTTAAGAGGAGAGTAATAATTTCTTTTCCCAAAAGACACAATCAAAATCAAACCATAATTTGAGACCAAGATACGAACACACCAATTCTTTACATTTCACCAGACATGTCTATAATAGGGTAAAAGAAAAACTAACTAGTGTTCTCAAATTTACAATTTCCAATTATGTAAAAAGATCAAAAGAGAACTTTTTATTTATTTTGTAAATTTGAAAATCACATGCAAATTAAAACTAAATGAACCAAAGTTAATTTTCATTTTGATTTTTTTGTTTCTTTTTGGAAATAAGAGGAAACACAAAAAAAGTTCTTCCTATAAATATAAATAAAAATAAAACCTTTTTTTAATGTTTTTATAAATATTTATAAATAAAAAATACCTATAAAAACAAACTATAAACCCAAGACAAAGTTTTCAAACCCACAATATCAAGCTCATGAAACTTTGGGGCGCTTGCACGAAGTTGGTTACACTTTTTAGTGCCACTTTAGAAATAAAAAATGCACTTCCGAAATGTAAATCTATAACGCATATTTGTTATTGATGCTACGTTTGGAAAACCTGAGCCCAAAGACAAGGATAAAGTTAGTTAGCCAATATTGCATGTGCCATATATCGTACTTGCGTTTTTAAAGAGTTAAATATCGTAAGTGTGATATATCGCAAGTGCGATTTGTAAAACAAAAAAATGGAATAAAATAGAGGCCACGGGCCTCAATTTCTTATTTGCACAGTGAAGGCGATATCGAGACAGCGAAAAACCGCACCAGCAAAAAACCACACCAGCGTTTTTCGTTAGAGACTTTGGAGGTGCCTTTGGAGGGTAATTTGCAAGGGCCAATTCAGAACTTGGCTCCAATGGAAGGTACGTACTCATATCATTCACAATTGCTTTCAATATTTGCTTGTTTTTGTTAATTTCATAGTTTTTATATGTGTTAAAATGAATTGAATAAAAAAATTGAATTAAAACAAAGAATGATATATTAAAACAATTTTTAATTTGTTGTTTTAATCTTAACAGATAACAGAAATGTTGAAGATACTGTGCAAAATGAACCCACTAATAACGAAGAACCAAACCCAAACACAAACCCAAACCCAAACCCAAACATAGATACAAACCCAAACACAGAGGGGAAACAAGACCAGAATTCATAGATTCTATCTTGTTTGGGTGCATTGAGGTGCCTTATCTCATCGTTCAGAGGGGGGGGGGGGAATTTGAGACAATCATTAGATGAGGCATTAGACACCATAACAAACATAATTTCCAATTCCCAGGGAGCACTGTACAACATTAGCTCATATAGAGAATCCATGAGGCAATACTATTTTGATGGTTTGAGCTATAAAGACATCAAAAACCTAAAGATAACCAAAGATCAATTGTTTTCATTATTCTGGGACCCTAGCACCAGATTGGTTCCACCCACTAGTGGAGAACACATTTCCATAGACTAGTGCATGGAACCAAATGTGACAGCCAATTGGATGGATCGCTAGTACATGGTCTTCGATGAAGATCCTCATGGGAATAGAGACATCCCATTTTATTTCTTGAGGAAGTTGTATGCAGAATTTATCTTGGGTAAACATGTGAACTATTTTGATATTTTAGAGTTCCTGGGTGTGGGTCATGGGATGCACCAACATAGGGAAGGGGATAGGACTTATCCTAACTATGTTCCACAACCTCCACACACACCAAAACCCCCTTGGGTATATCCTCCTGTGGGTCTTGTGATTGATGATAAACAGGAGGTTTTCTTCGACTTGGAAGATACATTACTTCAACATGGGACTGCTGTCCAAGGCAATGTAGGCCAAGGGGTTGGAACTTTTGAGGCTGGACCATCGCATGCTCAGAATCCACTAACTAGGTCTCCAAACCATATTAGAGCTATAGATCGCACTGGAGTCACAGAGGGTTCATAGCGTTGTGTTATTCGAGACCCTTGCACAACATGTGGAGGCATATGCTATGGGCCTGCTTTAGAGTTCTAGGATGATGGATTACTTCGTTATGTAAGTAAAACTCATTATTTTATATTATATATATATATTTTTTATATCACAATTTTCAATTGTTTCGTAATTTATTTCTATTTCATTATCTAACAAATTATGTGAACACATATATAGCTAGTGTCTCATGACACCCCAAATTCGCATAGTTTGTCGATTGATGTTGATAACATTGATGCAGCGGTCAATACTGCATATGGTTTTGGTGCTTTACCATTAGCTATAAGAAATTTACTTTTTAATTTTTCATCGTTATTTACATATTTATAGTAGATATTGCAACATTCAATACATCCTAATCTAGATACAATATGTTTTATGCAGGGTGAGCAGGATGAGTTTGTGGAATCCTAGCCAAGTCCCTTGCATGTAGAGGAAGATCCCTAGACACAGGTATTATTTTAATTATGCTTTTCATAATTATAATTCTGACATTGACATATGTTACTTTATGTAGGCATCTATTGAGCCAGTGGTGCTTGAAGAGCACCAAATCGAGGTTGTTGGTGACCCACCTCTCGCCCCCCCCCCAAGGTACATGTATGTTTTTCTTTCATTGAAAGCATCATTTTTTGTCCATGTAGTATATATTTCTCGTTTTCTTTTTATGATCTGACATTGACATATTTTACTTTATGTAGGATTCTAGTGAGTTAGTGGTGCTTGAAGAGCACGAAATCGAAGTTGTTGGTGACCCACCTGCCCCCCTAGGTACATGTATGTTTCTCTTTCTTTGAAAAAATCATTTTTTCCCCATGTAGTATATATGTATCGTTTTCTTTTTATTATCTGACATTGACACATGTTACTTTATGCAGGATTCTAGTGAGGCAATGGTGCTTGAAGAGCACCAAATCGAAGTTGTTGGTGACCAAGGTCTGACCCCCCACCAGGTATGTTTATGTCTTTGTTTCTTTTAATTGTGTTTTTAATGATTCAACATGTACTTTTTTAATTATTTAAAACCGTCTAATTGTATCTTTATCCTTTTGTATGTAGGAACGTAATTTTGATTATGTTGTCCAATGAGAAGCCTTCTTTACTAATGGATATAGAAACCCTTTTACCCCGTTGTCAGTTGTTTCACCCACTAGTTACACACCTGTTCACAACCCCTAGGTATATTTATATATTGCTTATCTTGCTTATATTTCTTTTTGTACATGCAAGTATCTTTTTCCTTGTTCCCCCCATTGATATGTTGACATTGACATATATATTATTTTATGCATCTTGATAGTGAGCGAGTGGTTCTTGAAGAGCACCCAATTGGGGTCGTTGGTCACCTACCTCCCCCTCCCCAAGGTACATGTATGCATTTATTTATTTGAAAAAGTCATTGTCCCTCCATGTAGTGTAGTTTTATTTGTACATGCAAGTATCTTTTTCGTGCACCCATTGATTTTTCGACATTGACATATATATTTTTTTATGCGGCTTGATAGTGAGCAAGTGGTGTTTGAAGAGCACCCAATTGGGGTCGCTGCTACTGAGCCACCACAACCCACCATAACTTACTCACATGCAATAAGTAAAAATGTTATATTGGTTTGGAATTTGAACAAATGTACATAGAATTTTTATAGTTTGGTAAACTTTACAAATTTTGGTTTGTCTGCAGTATCCGCAAATGACATTTGTCCCTCTTGTTTAGTGTTGGGGATCACCACTGAGAAGTCGAAAAAGAAAGATAGACTTCTCAAAAGACATTGACAGTGGCAGTGAAAGGGGGGATAAATAGAATAAATGTATAGGGGGGATACATACATGAAACTTTTTGTTTGTATACACACATATCTACAATTTGATCCACTATTTTGTATTATGGCCATGTGGCATGCCAATTTTTGTAACATTATTTGTATGTATATAATATAAAGCAAGGTTCAAATTTATGTTGAAATGATTTTGGAACATGATATTTATTATATGCCTTTCAAATATGTTTACCTATGTCTTTCATTAAGTATGTGTTATTAAAATGATAATATGTGGTTCACATATGTGATATTATGATATCATAGACCTTATCATGACATATCATACTAACTATTTGAAGATTTCCAATACTTCAAGGAAGAATTTATGACTCATCCAACTAAGATCAAGTAACCATTAAGTAAGTTGCGGGAGATAATCACTAGACACCATAACCATAACCATACCATACAACTACCTAAATTCAACTATCATCAACTTTTTAACATCATAACCATACCATACACTACCTAAATTCCATACATTAACATCATGACATCATACATGTGTTTCTTCTTCTAAGTCATGCATGCATGTGAACTTCCACTTGTGATCCATGTTCAATCCTATTCATTTTGTTTCATGTATGTGCATAGCCTAGGTATATGGCCACTAGTGGAAAATGAGAGATTAGTGACTAGGAGACCAAAAAGTTTGGTCACGATAGATTTTTTCAAGGGATAAATGACCAAAATTGGTAAATTTAAGTGAGTTAACTAAAAAAGACCAAGATAAATGACCACTTTTGGTCACGGGATAAAACTAAACTAAAAAGGACCAAGATAAATGACCACTTTTGGTCACAGGATAAAACTAAACTAAAAAGGACCAAGATAAATGACCAAAATTGGTCATGGGATGTGTAGACTTAAAATGAGCACATAATAATTGGTCATTTATTTGGTCATGTTTAGTTGTGTCACTCCGGCAATGGAGATTTCTCTCATAAATTTGCATAGCATCAATAGTTGTATTTTATCATATTTTTGCATGCATAACATGTAATCTATATTACCTTAGCACATAAAAATGTAGTGTAGGCATGGATAGTTTCAATCAAAGGACCATCTAACAATTGCATATTCTACTATCCAAAAGATTCATATTCCTTGTGTGTACCATTCATGATCCTTCTAGTGGAAAACACATCTTCTAGAAATTTAGATCCTACTTTGTCAGGACTACTATTTGACACCATTTTTTCATTTTTTTTCAACATAAATGGTCTCTTCTAAAATGTAATATGAGTTGAAGTTGTGTTCAATACTATTTTCATCAAATACTCAAAATGTATCTCACTAACTACACATTTAACTTTTGAGTTATAATTCACAGTTGATGCCATTTCGTTGCTCTAATTCTTTGTATGCAACACATATTGATATCTAGAATCTAATGTTTTTACAAGGAAATACTCTAACTCAATTTTCCTTGAATTACTAAGATATATATTTTTCAAAGAAAAGTACTCTTTAGGTAAATGCAATAAGTCTAAACTACTATGCAATGTGGAAGAAGTAGAGCTTGATTTGCATTTGTCACCTTCATTAGTACCATGGATTTTCTCTTTTTGATGTGAAGCACTTATCACCATAAAATAAGGTTTTGTGATGGTTAGTATTTTGTAAGACATTTAACACTCCCTCATGAAACAATTGAATGGATTCATGTGAGTGAGAGTTCCCTACTTTTATTGCTTAAAATACAATCTCAATTTTTGTAGTATTTTTATGTGAATTTTTGATAGTGTTCCTTTCTCTTGTTTGTACATAATTCTTCTTTTTTCCCACTCTCAATTTTCCCGCGCTCCTTAGGCTCTGAAGGAAGCAAGCAAGGTATTATAGTAGAATTTCTCATCCGCCGTTTCGATTTGGAGCAATCAGCCATTTCTTCACTTG
>LPNX011172607.1:11170-22467 GCA_001517045.1 Pseudotsuga menziesii | reverse complement strand
TGGAAGCTGTAATAAGATTCTTTGGTTGTAACCACTAGATGGTTGATATTTACAAAAGAAGCATTTGCGTATTTTTCTAGAAAGGCCCTCACACCATGAGAGGCGTTGAATGCATTAGAAGCACTATAGGTTGGTGGTGGGGTTAAGCAAGGATTACCCCCCTTTTTCGAAACGAAGCATTTGGGTATTTTTCCAGAAAGGTCCTCACACCATGAGAGGCGCTGAATGCATTAGAAGCACTATAGGTTGGTGGTGGGGTTAAGGAAGGATTAGCCCCCTTTTGGATCGAAAAACTTATATCATGATTGTTGAAGGATTTACACATCCTTTTTAGAAGGAGTGTCAACCCCTTTTAATGTAAGAGGTCGGGAATGAAATCTTCGCATAACCAATTACTAGTTTTTTTTTTTTTTTTGAGCTCGTGTTGATTTTTCTAAGCAATATTGACAGCCATTCTCTTAGGAGAATGGAAACACCTGGTCCATTCTTAGGGTGTGGACTCAACCTAGAGTTGAGTAACCATTCTATCGAATGGGTATATCTGGTCCAAGACTACGATATGGAACTAGTCCAGCATTGGGGGACTCAACCTTGAGTTGAGTGACCATTCTGTTGAATGGTGACGTCACATCCGGGACCAGTCTAGCACTGGGGGAATCAACCTAGAGCTTAGTGGCCATTATTTTGAATGGAGGCACTTGGTCAGTTACCAAGAATTTACCTAGTCCAGGACTAAGGACTCAACCCGAGGCTAAAGGCCATTCTCTGAAATAATGGAGGCGCTTGGTGTGTTACAAAGTATTTAATCTAGTGTCAAATTATGCTACCTATGGTTGAGGCACCTGGTCTGTTACCAAGTATTTAACCTAGTGTCAAATTATGCTGCTTATGGCTGAGGCACCTAACCTGTTACTAGGAAGACATTATAATCCCTAGACTCGGTCTAGGCATGTGTGACACTTTGACCCTCGATCAGTGGGCTTTGTGATCTTCTCCAAGGTTTATCTACCCTTGGTTAAGACACCTTAGTATCCAATATTGGCATCACACAGTGAGATAAAAGCTTTAGTAATTCTCTCTTTTTATGATGTTGTACTTTGAGTGGGGATAAAATACCACCTTGACCACTTGTATGGACTATAGGGCACTTGAAGAAGGCTAAAGAAAAAGTCAAAAATACATAAGGACCCTTAGTACAACTAAGGTGTCAAAGTTAAAGTGACACAACTAAAAATAACCAAATAATGACCAATTGTTATGTGGTCATTTCTAGTCTAGATATTCCATGACCAAATTTGGTCATTTATCTTGGTCTTTTTCAGTTTAGTTTTTTCACGTGACCAAAAGTGGTCATTTATCTTGGTCCTTTTTAGTTATCTCACTTAAATTTATCAATTTTGGTCATTTATCCCTTGAAAAAAACTATGGTGACCAAACGTTTTGGTCTCCTGGTCAATAATCTCTCCTTTTCCACTAGTGTTTCTATCCAGTTCGGTCTTTGCCAAGAGTAAAGAAGATTCCAACCTTTACTTCAAGGTTGAAGATGGCAACCCAGTGATGCTTTTACTATATGTAGATGATTTGTTTATGACAATTATGGATGGGTTGATTACTGATACGAAGAGAAAGCCTGCTGCCAAGTTCAAGATGAAGGACTTGGGTATGATGCATTATTTTCTAGGTATGGAGGTGTGGCAGAGTGCGGATGGAATCTTCCTTGGATGATGGACTGCAAGACTATGGACACACCTAAAGCTATTAAGTGATGGTTCATCAGAGTCAGTTGATGCTACGATTTATCATCAAATGATTGGATCATTGATGTACCTGATGAACATAAGACCAGACATTTTCTTTGCTATGAACACCTTGAACCGGCTCTTGACAGATCCAAGAAATGTTCACTTGATTGTTGCAAAGCATATTTTGAGGTACCCGAGGGGTACAGTTTATTATGGGCTCAAGTACTATGTGATTCAGAAGATTAACCTGGAGGGTTATGTTGATTCAGATTGGGTAGGCAGTGCCATCGATAGGAAGAGCACTTCAGGGTGTTGCTTTAGTATGGGATCAAGTATTATCTCCTGGTTTAGAAGGAAGCAATCTTGTGTGGCACTGAGTACAGCTGAAGTAGAGTATGTCACAGCTTGTTCACCTAGTTGTGAAGCAGTATGGATGCGGAAGCTACTGTCTGATTTATTTGATCTCTAGATGGATGCTACTTGTATACATTGTGACAACCAGAGTTGTGTGAAGTTGTCAGAGAATCCAGTGTTCCATGACAAGTCAAAGAAAATCCAGAACAAGTATCACTATATTAGGGATATGGTGCAGAGAGGAGTAGTGAAGCTCCAGTATGTTGCGACGGAGGAACAGATAGCTGATGTGTTGATGAAGTCATTGGCCAGAGTGAAGTTTGAGTACTTCAGGGAGAAGCTTGGTATTCTCCATATCAAGGTTTCCTCCAAGGGAAATTGATGACTCCCAAAGCCATTCTGAAAAGCAGGTCAGATGTAAGGGCTGATCCATTCTATCATGATGAGAGGATTTAGTTCCTTCCATGTTATATATGAGTGCTAAAATCCAAAGCCATTATGACGAGAAGGTGAGATGTAAGGGCTAAGCCATTCTGTCATGGTGAGAGGATTCAGTTCCTTCCATGTCAGATATGAGTCCTGGCAATTTTTTCATGGTGAAAGGATTCAGTTCCTTCCATGTCAGATGTGAGTGCAAACCATTTTGGTGAGGGCATAGGACTTGTTTCCTACCAGGTCAGATATAAGGGCAACTACCATTCTCTGGGAGAATGGAGGCACCTGTTGTGTTACCAGGTAGCTCAGTCTGGGACTAGGGGCTATTCTGTCATGGTGAGAGGATTCAGTTCTTTCCAGGTCAGATCTAAGTGCAAGCCTTTCTGACGAGGGTGGAGGACTTGTTTCCTTCCAGGTCAGTTATAAGTGCTGAAGCCTTTTCGTAGAGGTTAGTGATTTGAAGTCCTATCATGCTGGTGAATGTGAGTTTTTGGCCTTTCTAATGTGATTGTAGGTTACTACATGATCAAATGTGAGTGCTAGGCATGCCTTTCTTATGAGTAGGTCAAATGTAAGTGCTGGGTGAAGACCTACCTGATGGATAGGCCTACAACTAGCTTGAAAGAAGAATGTCTCTGTAGAACTTCCTATGATGAGATAGCACACATGATGATGACCAGATGAGATCCACATCAAGATATGATCCATATCCAATTATGATGACTCCGAGAGATCCAAATCGAGTGATGATTCAGATCCAGCAGTGGTGATCTAGATCGAGTGATGATACAGATCTAGTCCACTGATGATGATCCATATCAAGTGATGATCCAAATCCAGTGATGTTGATTCAGATCGAGAGATGACCTAGATCTAGTGATGATGTCCCATGATGATCCAGATCAAGAGATGATCTAGAGCCAGTGATGATGATCCATGTCAAGAGATGATCTAGATTCTAAGAATGAAGATGACTTGAAGACTCAGAAGACTCGAGATGCATAAGTTGAGATGATCCAGTTGATATAGAGAAGAAGACCAGTGCTGAAAATTGTGTCAAAAGAATACCTTCCTATTTAAGAGGTAGTGTTGATGTATTTGTAACTTTGGAATGTATTCATCTTTGTATCTTATGTATTATAACCTGATGTTTATTCTGGGTTGTGTCTATTATGTAATTGAGTCATGTTTTCATGCCCCAATGTTTCGATCAGGAGAATCAATAATGTGAACAAGTCATGTCAAGTCATAGTGGGTAACCCTCCAATTGTCTAAGGGTTAAAGTCCTTGCAGTTTCGGGGCACTAGGGTTATTAGACTCTCCTAGTAGAGGTCAGCCCTAGTAGGGTTTTATTCATGTCAGGATTAGTAAAAATAGAGATTTGGGATCTCTAATTAGAACACATCACTCACACACTCAAGTGTAGCACATAGTTGAGGAAGGAGAAGACACTAGGGCTAGACAAGAAGAAGATTACTGCTATCAGGACTGCATCTTACTATTTTGGGGTTTTACATCTTGTGCTACTTCTATCTCTGAGGAAGTTGCAGTGTTTTCTCCATTTATGGTTTCTCTGATGAAAATCACTATGTTCATTGACTCTTGTGTTTGATTGTTGTACTTGTTGTTCTCTCAATAAATATCCTAACATAATGCTAGCTTAATGTTGAAAAACTAACAGAAACAATCCAGTCTTACTACACAAGAGTTTCCCAGATCAAGTAACAACTAGAAGCAGTAGATGAAGAAGTGGAAAATGTAGAGACTGTGATGACTACCTTGAATGGCCTTCCTAGGTCATGGGATTCTTTCATCCAAGGAATTTGTGCTAGAGAGAAGTTGGTCAAGTTCAGTAGACTATGGGAAGAGTGTTCTCAAAAAGAATCTCACATAGCATCTTGAGAACAAAAGATGGGAAGTGAAGATCAAGCTCTCATGGTACAATCCAAGTCACACTCTAAGTCAACTAGAATAAAATCTCACCACTTCAGAGGTAAGCACTCTCACAAAGATAACACTAGAAAATATTTATCTAGGATCATATGTTATACATGTGATGAAGCAGGACATTATGCAAGGAATTGTCCTGAGAAATGAAATCTAACAAAGAGGAGCAACAAAAGAAGACATCATGCTCATGTTGCAGAGGATGATGAACCATCCAAGAAAAGACCCATATATGAAAGTGAACATTCTTCACGTGAGGATGAATATGTTTTGATCTCTGCTCTCATAGGTAACAATACTCATGGAAGTAATGATTGGCTTATAGACAGTGGGGCTTCCAAACATATGACAGGATTCAAGGAATCCTTTATGAGATTGTTAGAACATGAACCATTTCACAAGGTGAAGCTAGGAGATGACTACCAATATCCAATAAAAGGTAGTGGTGAATCTTCCTATAAACTAGACTCTGAAAAGTCTCTAACAATGAAGGAAGTATTTTTTGTGCCAGGACTCAAGAGTAACCTCCTCTCCATATCAGCATTAGGTGCAAAAGGAATGTGGGCTGCATCGATAGATGGTCAAGTCATCATGTGGCCAAAAGGAAAGACTATCGATGATGCAGTAGTTATTGGAGAAGAAGAAGAAGGATTATACAAATTAAGGGGCCATCCAGAAAAAGCCTTGGTCCATGACAGAGTAGAGCCAAGTAAAATTTGGCATAGAAGGCTTGCACATGTGCATTACAGAGCACTACCTATTGCAAGCAAAGCTATCAAAGGTCTTCTAGAAATCCAAGCAAAACATGATGGGATATGCAAAGGATGTGCAAAAGGAAAGAATACAAAGAAGACATTTCCAAGCAACGAAAGCAAAGCAAAAGGAATCTTGGAAATCATGCACTCCGATGTATGTGGTCCTATGTCATCAAACTCACTAAGTGGGTATGCATATTATGTTTCTTTTATTGATGAATTTTGTAGGAAGACATGGGTTTACTTCATGAAGAACAGAGATGAAGTATTTAAAAAGTTCAAGGAATTCAAATCCTTGATCAAAAACCACACTGAAAAGAAGATCAAGACCCTTCGATCAGATAATGGCGGAGAATTCAATTCAAATGAATTCAAAGAGCTATGCAAAGTGTCAAGGATTAAGAGGGAGTTTTCCACTCCTTTTAATACACAATAGAATGGGTTTGCAGAGAGGAAGAATAGAACTATCATGGAAGCTGCAAGATCAATGCTTCATGATAAAGACCTTGCTATGCATCTTTGGGTGGAAGCTACCAGAACAACGGTGTATGTACAGAACTGTACTCCACACAGAGTACTCAAGAACAAGACTCCTGAAGAAGTATTCTTTGGCAAGAAACCAAAAGTAGCCATCTCAGAATATTCAGTTGTCTAGTGTACAGACACATCCCAAGAGAGAAGAGAAGAAAATTAGATCCTTTAGGAAAGAAGGGTATATTTGTGGGATACTCTGAAAGCTCAAAGGCTTACAGAATATAGTTCTCAAGATACAATAATATTGACATCAGCAGGGATGTGACATTTGATGAAGACACAACTTACAACAAATCCAGAAAGAGACCTGCTGAAAAACTTGAAGAAGCAGAAGCACCCAGAGTTCATGATACAACCATGAACAAAGAAACTCAAGAAGAATATTGAGAATTTGAAGAACCAAAAAGACCTGTAGATCCACCTCTCGACAAGAATCCTCATAAGAGGAAACTTGCTTGGGTACGAGAACTTATCCAAGGTGCGGAAAGATATGGGGCTCCAGAAGAGAATCAAAGAAAAAGAAAGAGGATCAAATCATGCTCCAGGTATGTAGCATTACTATGTGATTACATTGATAAAGAACCTCCCAATTATGAAGAAGCGACATAACAAAAAGAATGTAAGGATGATATGATCAAAGAATACCAATCAATCATGAATGATGATGTTTGGGATGTTGTCCCAAGACCAGACAGGAAGTCAATTGTAACTTCCAAATGGATCTACAAGATCAAACATGCTGCATATGGTAGCACTGAAAAATATAAAGCAAGATTTGTGCTCGGGGTTTCTCTCAGAAAGAAGGAATAGATTATGAAGAAACCTTTGCACCAGTAGCCAGATACACTTCCATTAGATCAGTACTTGCTATGGCTGTAGTAATGAAATGGAAGATACACCAGATGGATGTCAAGACTACTTTCTTGAATGGTGTAGTGGAAGAGGAAGTGTATGTAGAACAACAACTCGGTTTTGAGACACATGACAGGGAGTCTCATGTATGCAGATTGAAGAAAGCCCTATATAGTTCGAAACAGGAACCCAAAACATGGTATGGCACAATCAATAGCTTTCTATCCAGTTTGGGATTTACTAAGAGTAAAGAAGATTCCAACCTTTACTACAAGGTTGAAGATGGAAACCCAGTGATGTTTCTACTATACATAGATGATATATTTGTGATAGGGATGGATGGGTTGATTTCTGATATGAAGAGAAATATTGCTGCTGAGTTCAAAATGAAGGACTTGGGTATGATGCATTATTTTCTAGGTATGGAAGTGTGGCAGAGTGCAGATGGAATATTCCTTGGACAAGTGAAGTATGCAGTAGATATCCTGAAGAGGTTTGGGATGATGGAATGAAAGACTATGGCCACACCTGTGGAATCGAACCTAAAGCTATTGAGCGATGCTTCATCAGAATCAATTGATGCTATGATGTATCTTCAAATGATTGGGTCATTGATGTACCTAATGAAAAAAAGACCAGACATTTGCTTTGCTATGAACACCTTGATCTAGTTCTTGATAGATATGAGAAATGTTCACTTGATTGCTGCAAAGCATATTCTGAGGTACCTGAGGGGTATAGTTGATTATGGGCTCAAGTACGATGCGGATCAGAAGATTAACCTAGAGGGCTATGTTGATTCATATTGGGAAGGCAGTGCCGATCGATAGGAAAAGCACTTCAGGGTGTTGTTTTAGTATGGGATCAGGTGTGATCTCTTTGTTTAGTAGGAAGCAATACTATGTGGCACTGAGTACAACTAAAGCAGAGTATGTCACAGCTTGTTCATCTAGTTGTGAGGAAGTATGGATGTGAAATCTACTGTCTGATTTATTTGATCTCCAATTGGATGCTACTTGTATACATTATGACAACCATAGTTGCATGAATTTGTCAGATAATCTAGTGTTCCATGACAAGTTGAAGCATATCAAGATCAAGTATCACTATATCAGGGATATGGTGGAGAGGTGAGCAGTGAAGCTCTAGTATGTTGCGACAGAGGAACAGATAGCTAATGTGTTCATGAAGCCATTGGCCAAAGTGAAGTTTGAATACTTCGAGGAGAATCTTGGTGTTCTCCATATTGAGGTTTCCTATAAGGGAAAGAGATGAGTCCCATATACATTCTGACATGGAGAGAGGATTGGTTCCTTCCATGGTCAAATGTAAGGCCTGATCCATTCTATCATGGTGAGAGGATTTGGTTCCTTCCATGTGAGATATGAGTGCTGAGATCCATAGCCATTCTAACAAGCAGGTCAGACATAAGGGCTGAGCCATTCTGTCATGGTGAGAGATTTGGTTCCTTCCATGTCAGATATGAGTGCTAAGATCCATAACCATTCCGACGAGCAGGTCAAATATAAGGTCTGAGCCATTCTGTCATGTTGAGAGGATTTGGTTCCTTCCATGAAAGATATGAGTTCTTGATTACCATTATGGGAATGGAGGTACCTGGTCAGTTACCAAGAACACTCAGTCCGGGACTGAGAGAGAGCCATTTTGATGAGCAGGTCAGATGTAACGGCTGAGCCATTCTATTATGGCTAAACTATTAAGTTCCTCCCATGTTAGATATCAGTTCTAGCCATTTTGACGAGTAGGTCAGATATAAGGGAAACTACCATTTTCCAGGAGAATGGAGGCACCTGGTCCGTTACCAAGTAGCTTAGTCTGGTACTGGGGGCCATTTTGGCAAAGGTGTAGGATTGAGTTCCTACCAGGTCAAATGTGAGTGCATGCCTTTCTGAAGAGGGTGTAGGATTTGGTTCTTACTAGGTCAGATGTATGTGCATAACCCTTACATCATTGTGAGCATGATGTGTTCTTGCCTAGATGGATGTAAGTGCAGAGCTCTTATATCATTGTGAGCAGGATGTGATTCCCACATGGATGGAAGTATGGAAATATTCCATCACTATGAGCAAGATGTTTTCCCACCTGGATAGAAGTGTGGAAATCTTCCATCATTGTGAGCAGGATGTGATTCCCGCCTGGATGAAAGTACAAATATCTTTCATCATTGTTAGTAGGATGTGTTCCCACCTGGATGGAAGTGAGTATGGTGCCTTTCTGATGAGTAGGTCAGATATAAGAGATAAAGAAGGCCTACATGATGGCTAGGCCTACAACCAACATGAAAGAAGGATGGCTCTATAGAACTTCCTGTGATGAGAAGAATCATGAGATAGCACATATGATGATGACCAGAAGAGATCCAAATCGAGCTATTATCTAGATTTAGTTATGATGACTCTGAGAGATCCAAATCGAGTGATGATCTAGATACAGTAGTGATGATCTAGATCGAGTGATGATCCATATCTAGTGATGATCTAGATCGAGTATGATCTAGTGATGTTCCAGATCGAGTATGATCCAATGATGATCCAGATTGAGTAATGATCTAGATCCAGAAAAGAAGATGGCATGAAGATGAAGATCACTTGGAGATGTAGATGATGAGAAGATCCAGAGAAGAAGACCAATGATGAAAATTGTGTCGAGACAATAAATTCCTAGTTAAGAGGGAGTGTTAATGTATTTGTAAATTTGGAATGTATTCATCTATGTATCTTATGTCTTGTAATTCGATGTTTATTCCCGGATGTATCTATTATGTAATTGAGTCATGTTGTCATGCCCCGATGTTCTGATTGGGAGGATCTATAATGCAAACAATTCATGTCAAGTCATAGTGGGCAACCCTCTGATTTTCTGAGGGTTAAAGTCCCCACAGTTTCGTGGCACTAGGGTTATTAGAATCTCCTAGTAGAGGTCATCCTTGGTAGGGTTTTAGACATGCTGAGATTAGCATAAATAGAGAGCTGGAGTCTCTATTTGATACACAACTCATACACACTCAAGTGTAGTGCATAGTTGAGGAAGGCGAAGACACTGGGGCTAGACAAGAAGAAGGTTACTGTTGTCAGGAGTGCATTTTACTGTTTTGGGGTTTTACCTTTTGTACTAATTCTATCTCTGAGGAAGTTGTGGAGTTTTCTCCTTTATGGTTTCCCTGAGGAAAAACACTGTGTTCATTGTCTCTTGTGTTTAATTGTTGTGCTTGTTATTCTCTCAATTAAAGATCCTAATAATGCTAGCTTAAAGTTAAAACTAATAGGTACTTAGTATATGGATCAGTGATTTTACTCATTTCCTCCTTAAAATTAGTAGCACCTAGAAACATGGAATCATCAAGATCATTTTCATGAGAATATTGAAATCTAATAGCCTCATGTTCAAAAATATTGGCCAAATAAAATATTGGGTCATGCATTCTTTTGGATGCCTCCCCCAAGTTCATAGTAGAAATATCTCTTCCCAGTAGGGATACATGGGTGGGGTTCGGTATTTTAAGGGTTCCAAGAGACACAAGAAATTTAGGACAATACCTCTTCTTGTGCTTAGTCAATTTGGGAAACCCCCCATCAATGACAGTGTGATAGGAGAATTCCTGAAGCACCATGCAGTCAGGAACTATTCTGGGAAGTAGGTGGACTACATTGTTTCCCCAAATCCTTATGTAATAGAGATATTCTCCTACATACCAGTCACCATAAACTGAAATGAGTTCCCTAGGGCCTTGAGAGAATGCATGAGCATCATCTTTAAAAATTTTGAAGTACATTGACCCGAGAAATAGGTCAGAGAGCTCATAAACCCGACTGATGAAATTTTTGTCCCGCATATAAGAGCAATATATATGAACGGGTGGAGATTTGTTGCTCCAATACCAATTTAGTGTTGGGAAAGAAGAAGATGTGTAGAACGCATCCATCATGAACCCTAATATATAGAAAACCAGATTTCGATTTGATGGAATTTTCTTATATTTTTTTATTTCATCTCGCAAATTGGAGGACAAAATTTTCCACCTATTAAAAGAATCACCTATGAGAAAAATATGGTTGGCCACAGGAACCCATTGTTCCCTAAATGATGAACAGTTTGGTAACCCATATAAACTGCAAAACATGGAAGCGAGCAATGAGAAGGGATCTATGAACCAAGAAATTTTATATGCTAGAAGTGAAGCGGGGATGACTAGTGTTGGGTATCCTAGCCAAGATTTCACTACATCTTCATAATTCAATTTGGAAAGGGTTTCAATGAAAAATTTCGACGAGAGAAGCTTCTTGGGGGTTTCCAATGCATAAGCCCTAGAAAATACATCTGGAGGGAATGAAGCAATAGGGGTATTAACCATATCATGAAACATTTTTTACTTAGGGTTAACGTGGTCCAATTCCCACTTAACAGGTTCTATGTAAGGCATGAGTGGGGGTCTGGCAGCAATGCAATGGAGCTGAGAATTGCAAATATGGAGGTAAGAAGGATGATCATGGGTGACAGAGGAAAAATAATCATTGTAAAAAATAGCATAAATTTTTACTAGTCCAGATATGAGGTGTCAGACACATGCCCACTAGTGTTAGCAAAAACATTGACATTGGGGTCTTTGCTTTTCTTCTCTTGAAGAGCGGTTTTTGACCTGGTGTTCCTGGTTGTTGTA
>LPNX011172601.1:715529-739521 GCA_001517045.1 Pseudotsuga menziesii | reverse complement strand
TCGGATTAAGAGGGGGATTGTTAGAATATAATCCGTCAGGATTATTGTAAATAAATAATTAAATAGGAATTTGAATAGTTGCTCGGGAAGGTGAAAAGGCTTGTTCTCAACTGCCTCATTGTAATCTATAAATTAATGTTTTAGTCATGAATAGAATATTGAATCAGGAGTTATACCTAACAATGGGCTTGGTTTCTTCGCCATTATTTAACATCCTCCTCAATGGTTCTTCGACCTCAACTTTTCATCCCTCCTGTGGCATCCATCAAGGAGACCCTCTGTCTCCTTTCCTCTTCATTCTCATGGCTGAGGGATTGAGTCATCTCATTGCGGCCCAGGTTGAAAGTGGAGAAATCCACGGAGTTAAAGCTCATGTGGGGGATCCCTCTCAGACTCATCAACAATTTGTTGATGATACTATGCTCATGGGGCACCCTTTAGTCCAAGAAGCTCATAGCTTCAAGAAAATCCTGGACCTCTTTGTAAGGGCCTCAGGCCTGGCGGTTAATCCTAATAAATCTCAGGTCTTCTTTGTCAACACCCCCCCGGCCACCCAGAGGAATATCTTGAGAATATTAGGATTTACCAGAGGAGCCTTCCCATCCAAGTACCTCGGCATTCCCCTCGGGATGGGTAGGCAAAAAAAGAGTCCTAGCAGGAACTATTGGATAGATTAAAACAAAGAATCTCAATCTAGGTCCTTTGCCCCTTAAACTTCCTGAGTAGGTTGATCTTGGTCAAATCCATTTTACAGGCTATGCCGACCTACCTCTTTTCGATCTTAGCCGCTCCTAAATCTATCCTCAAGGAAATTAGATGTATCCAACACAATTTTCTCTTGGGGGGTCATGGGGAGAAGGATAAATTATCTTTGGTGAGTAGGGAGGATGTTTGCAAGCCAAAGGAGCAAGGAGGTTTAGGCCTCAGGGATCCTGAAGTGATGTCAGAGATCCTTGGTGCCAAAGTGTGGTGGCGTTGGGTTAACCATTCAGTGGAACCTTGGGTGAAAATTTGGAGCACAAAATACGCACGGGATAGGCCTAGACATATTTTGATCTGATTCAATGAGGCCCCCAGTGGTTCTCCCATATGGTTGAAAGCCCTAGCTGGTAAATCGATTATCCAGGAGCATAGTTTCTGGGAGATTAGGGATGGTAGCAGGGTGAAGTTTTGGGATGACTCATGGAACCAGTTTCCCATCCTTGGCAAGGATCCACGGTGGGATCACATCAAGTAGCAGGCGCTCGAGAGGGGTAAGATCTAGGTGAATCAATCCTGGAGGTTGGGAACTCACATGGAGCAACGTCAGTGGGAATTCCAAGAGAAACCTGAACATTCAAGCGAGGAGGATTGGGAGGCTTTCCAGGAAGAAATGAACAA
The DNA here is from genome assembly GCA_001517045.1 of Pseudotsuga menziesii. Classification (NCBI taxonomy): domain Eukaryota; kingdom Viridiplantae; phylum Streptophyta; class Pinopsida; order Pinales; family Pinaceae; genus Pseudotsuga; species Pseudotsuga menziesii. The sequence continues at coordinate 738,141 of LPNX011172601.1, read as the reverse complement.
ACACTTTATCAAGGTTCAAGAAGGCCCTGATATTTTAAGATGGGGTTACTCGACTAGAGGATCCTTTAACGTCAAGGAGGTCTACAGTATTAGGATTTTGAGGAATGCTGCGATTGATGATATCTGGAAGAAAATTTGGACAGTCAACTTATGGCCCAAGGTTGCCCTTTTTGTTTGGTTGGTCGTCAGGGGAAGGATTCTCACAAGTGACAATATACGCAAGCGGGGGATTCACAGGCCCTCCCAATGCCGTCTATGTTATCAAGCAGAGGAATCTATGAGTCATCTTCTGGACAGATTCCCTTTTGCAGCTACTGTGTGGGATAAGGGAGCGATGAGGTTTCAACGAAGCGATAGAAGATGGGGTCATCCCTCTCAGTCCCTGAGAGACTGGTGCCCAAAATCCTACAAAAAACTCATCATCAGAACGATCTGGGATGCCTTCCCAGGTATGGCCATGTGGTGCATATGGAAGGAGCAGAATACTCATATCTTTAGAGACCAACGCAAAGACATGGATATGGTCTGGAAAATGGTGAGAGACAACTTGTTATCACCCATTCAGTGCATGCAATGGCACGATTAGGGCAAGATCTTCCCATGGGAGGAAGCCTAGATTGTTGAGAAATGGGGGATGAATAGTTCTATGATGGTTGGCCTACGCTAATGGGACAAATTGTGTCAACCCTCTAGCCCGACTATATGGTTTGCCCCTCCCCTCTCTATCTTCAAGATGAACTTCGATGGCGCGTCTAGAGGCAATCTGGGCCTAGTCAATAGGGATCCTCGTGGTGACAAAATCTTTAGTATGTCCATTTTGATGTGGGTTGGGAAGCTCTATAACTGTGCCAAGAATTATGGTAGGACTGGTTGTAAAAGGGGGGGCAAGAAGCTTCAGAAAATCTCTGTATTTTTTTGGCAAAATAGATCAGGTCAAGTCCCAGACTGGGTTTCGCTGGACTGGACCAAGGCCTCCATGATTTTGGGACGGCTTTAGATGTATTTCTCTATGTAATTTGGTTTCTGTATAGTAATGCAACTTTTATTTACAAAAAAAAAGGATTAGAGGCTACAACCCATTAAGCAACTAACAAATGCATATAAAAAAAGTTGATAGAGAGGGAAATTAATGGACTTAAATTAAATAATTTTACAAATTAATCATAAGGCTCAGAGCTAAGCAATTGGAGAATGCATATAGAAAAAATTAATAGAGAGGGCATTGTCATTTTAACCTTTGATAGCAACACTCTGATGGCATCAATTTGTGAAAGTTAAAAATGCTCAAGAGAATTGGTTCCTTCCAAGGATTGCATGTCCAAGAAAATCATGAGAAATTTCCTCTTATTTATAGGTTGAATGCATATTCCAGTCAACCAATTTCTACATGTTGCACAAAATATTGTGTGTAAGCAATGGGAAACCAATGAAACTTCTTCACTTTCCAAACGAATGCTCTCTTGGTAAAGTTATTTTAATCATTTGCATTTAATATCTAACCGGAATGGATCAATGAAGCCCATAGTTGTAGTATAAACATTCACATTACAGTATGGTCTTTTTGGGGAGTCTCACATTCTCTCGACAATTGTCCCATGTTTTTATGTCAACATAACATTATATTCCACTCCCTACACATTCACATGATACTACGAGACAAAGTAGAACAATTTTGTTATTATGGATTTTGCTCACTGCAATCCATGTTTATGTTGTAAAGATTCATTTGTCACTTCAAATTTATGAATGGCATCCATATTTTTAGAACAATCAACCCATAGTTTACCCACTTAGACATTAATTCCATTATTTTTGTCTTATTTGCCTAGTTCATGTGTCCCACCTTGTGCAAGTTGTCATTTGCCTATCTATAATGGTCAAACTTGCCTTATTTGACTCATGTAGCACATGGGAGAGCTAAAGGAATCAATTCTACTTTATTCCTAGCCTCCTAGGTGCCCTTCTACTTTTTCTGCTTTATTCCCTACTTTTTCAGTGTTTTAAGGCAAAAGGAATAGCTAGACTAGGTGAGGTTGACTAGTTTTTTGTCCTACACATCCTCCTCTCTTTTCTCCATGAAAAAGAATGTATGAGCTGCCATTCCACCACTCTTTAGCTTGCCTAAGCCATTTTGCCAATTCATGAGCTCCATGACAGATTTGGGATCAGCTTTTTACACCTATGGGGGATTTGCTTATTTTTAGTAAGCCTGCTTTATGCTAGATTCGAATCCCTGATGTATGTTATTTATTCAGTAACCTATGTTATTATAGGGTTGGCTATTGTACACTGATTTAAAACAGTTTAGTGTTCAGCTCCAATTTTCAGTCTCTTTGTGAGTGATTTTGCATGATCAATTGTTAATTATTGTGAGTAAAATTAATCTATCACCTGGTTCAATTTCCACATGGTATCAGAGCCATTCTAGATTTTTTCTCTCCTTCAAAATTTTTTTTGCAGGTTTGACATTAGTGACTGGGATCCTTCTACTGACAGCCGGGACAGATTTTCTAAGCTATGGATCAATCACAGAAAACTATCTTGACTCCCTTCAATTTCTTTGAATGGAAAGTAGAGATGGAGATATTGTTGAGAGAGAAAGGCCTCTACAGGGTGACTATGGCAATAGAATCAGAGCCCAATGCAGCTGCAGAGAAGATAAAATGGCACAATAGGAGGGATGAGGCTTATGGCCTCCTGTGTCTGAGTATTTCCAGAGACCTCCTTTTCCATCTTGATGGATTGACATCACCGAATGAAGTATGGGAGAAGCTTGCTTATATTTTTGGAAAGACAGATGAGATGAGGGGACATCAAATTGAAAATGAGCTGATTTCTCTGAGTCCAACGAGCTTTGAATCCCTGCAGCTATATTTCTCCAAGTTCAAAGCACTAGTTTAGCAGCTAAAACAGTGTGGTATTGAAAATAAAGATGATCAGCTCGTACTGGCCATCCTCTCGAAGCTGGGCCCTGATTATTTAGTGTTTGTTTCGACCTTCTATGCCACAAAACTGACAGCTCGAACCTGGAAGATGCCTAGCCTTGCAGATTTCATGGAATCTCTCACACAAGAACAGGACAAGCTGGTGATGATGGGCACCATAAAACCATCCAAAGATCAAGATTTGATTGCTGGAGATTTGAAGGTGGATTCAAAAGGCAAAAAAAAGCTAAAAAGCCACCTGAGAAAAAGAGAGACAAGAAACAGTCTTCGGAGGATCCACAAGGTCCCAAGAAGAATTATCAGAAGAAGAAGAACAAAGGTGAAATGAACAAGTGCGCATACTGCAATAAGGGCAATCACTCTGAAAGCTCTTGTATGAAAAAGCAGATAGACATGCTGACCCAGCTCCTGGAGAAGAATGGCATCTCCCTTCCAGAAAGCTCAAAGAAGAGAGAAGGAGGATCAAGTTCAGATGACAGAGAGAGAGTTCATGCTCTAGTTGCTGGCACATCAAGCTCACCCAGTTTTATCATTGATTCTGGAGATTCAAGACACATGGTTTTGACTAAGGAGGCCTTTTCCTCACTGGACAAGTCGAAAGGACCATCTATAGTACTGGAGATGACTCTCTCATTGAAATTTTGGGTAAAGGAAGGATAGATCTTGATCATGGTCAGTTCAGCAATGTGTTGTATGTGCCTGGTCTCGCCTCCAACCTCCTATCAGTGTACCAAATGACCCACACTGGGTCTCCTAAGAAGGTCATATTCTCCCCCGATGAAGTTGAGATCATAGAGATTTCAACTGGTAGAGTCATTGCAAAAGGAGTTGCAAATCATGCTCAAAAGGTATACATGTTCTCACACTTCCTACCTTACTCAAACCCCTCTGCTCTTTTCATTCATGCTAATGAAGCCAGCAAGATGTGGCATGAAATATTTGGCCACCTAAATTACAAGTATCTTTCTGATCTTAGTGAAAAAGAGATGGTCATAGGGTTGCCCAAGATAAAATTTTCCAAAGGAGTTTGCCAAGGTTGTATCCTAGGAAAACACCCAGAGCACAAATTTGAGAAAGGTAGTCATGAGAGAACCTTTGCACCCCTCGAGCCGATCCACAGTGATGTTGCTGGCCCATTCCCTCATATTTCCATGAGTCAGGACAAATATGCTTTGACTTTTATTGATGAATTTTCCAGGTGTTGCTGGGTTCACTTCCTGAAACACAAGTCTGAAGTTTTTGGCCTATTCAAAGTCTTTAAGGCTTTGGTTGAAAACCAGTCTGGAAGGAAACTCAAGGCCCTTAGATCTGACAATGGTGGTGAGTATGTCAAGTCTAAGTTTATTAATTATTGTGTAGATGCAGGTATTTAGATGCAGCTTTTTATCCCTTACACACCACAGCAAAATGGTGTTGTTGAGAGGAAGAACAGATCACTGAAGGAGATGGCAACATGCATGATGGAGGCCAAAACTTTGCCACCAAAGTACTGGGCTGAAGCTATCAACTATGCAGCCTATATCCAGAATAGGGTGCCTCACAAATAGCTTGATGGTATGACTCCCTTTGAAGCATGGAATGGGCACAAGCCAAATGTGACCCATTTCAGGATTTTTGGTTCAAAGGCTTGGGCTAGAATCTCGACAGAGAAGAGGAAGGATTTTCAGCCCCAAAGCCAAGAGTGTCTTTTTTGTTGGATACTCTAAAGATTAAAAAGGGTACAAGTTGATAAATTTTAGCACAAACAAATCCTTGATTGAAATGTGTGTTCAGTTTGAAGAAGAACCCCTTGCAGCAGTGGAAGTTGGTGAAGCCTCTTCACCACCTGAACCTCAAGAAGTAAGTAAAGAGTTTGTTGAACATGCTGATTCTGATTTGTCTAATGGAGATGAGTTTATTGCATACCCTAACAGCCCTACAAGGCCAAAATGGGAATCCAAGACACTACATGCAGCAGGAGAGCTAGATGGGGATCCCAATGACCCAAGAAGGACTAGATCTCAGTTTGAGAGTGGTCTATGCATGAAGGATCCTATGTTTGCTGAAAAATGATATTTGATGGTAGATTCTGATCCCCAAACATATGAAGAAGTATCAGGAGATCCAATATTGAAAACATCCATGAAGGAGGAGTTCAGCTCACTCCAGAAGAGCAACACATGGGAGCTAGTGGATCTTCCCCCAGGGAGAAAACTAGTATAGTGTAAGTGGGTCTATAAGACCAAATTTGCTGCTGATGGTTCACCACTGAAGTACAAGGCTAGATTGGTAGCCAAGGGCTACTCACAATTTCATGGCATAGATTACAATGAGACTTTTTCCCCAGTGTTAAAGATGGATTCCATCAGGCTAGCCTTAGCCATTGCAGCCTCAAGGCAATGGGAGGTACATCACATGGATGTAAAATGTGCCTTCCTGAATGGAGATCTCATTGAAGAGATATATATGCAGCAGCATCAAGGTTTTTCTACTAACCCTTCTCTTGTGTGCAGGTTGAGAAAGTCATTGTATGGGCTAAAGCAAGCCCCCAGGGCTTGGTATGCCAAGATCGATAGCTTCTTGCTATCACTAAATTTTGTTCGGTGCAAATCAGATCCAAATGTCTATTTGAAGTTAGTTAATGGTTCATTAATGATCATTGTGTGATATGTTGATGGCCTCCTCATTACTGGAAGCTCAAAGGATGAGATTGATTCCTTAAAAGGAGCTATGAACCAAGCCTTCTCCATGACAGATTTGGGGCTCTTAAGTCAATTTTTGGGGCTTGATATTGCTCAAACCAAAGATGGAATCAAGGTGCACCAGTCCAAATATTCCTTGGACTTGCTGAACAAATTCAAAATGAAGGATTGCAAAGCAAGCAAAACTCCTTTCCTTTCAGGAGTGAAGCTGGAAGAAGCTGATTCTTCACCGATGGTAAACAATACACTGTATAGGAAATTGATTGGATGTTTATTGTATCTGACACAAACTAGACCTGATATTTGTTATGCAGTAAGTGTGGCTTCTAGATTCATGGATCAGCCTTAAGAGATCCATTGGAAAGCAGCCAAAAGGATCCTTAACTTTGTTCAGGGAACAAGGACACATGGGATCTTCTATAAAGCAAAATCTGATCTTGATTTGATTGGATTTACTGACAGTGATTGGGCAGGTGATAGCACAGACAAAAAGTCCACTTCAGGATATGTGTTCATGCTTGCAGAAGGGCCAATCAGCTGGTCAAGCAAGAAATAGACTGACATTGCACTCTCGTCTACAGAAGCAGAGTACAAAGGAGTTGTTAATGCAGCAACTCAATGTTTATGGTTGCAGGGTTTACTTGGAGAGTGTGGCTTCGAACCAGAGACTCAAATACCATCTACTGTGATAACCAGAGTACCATTCGAATCTGCAAAGATCCAGTTCAGAAGCAGAGAACCAGACTCATTGAGATCCATATGCACTACATCAGAGAGCTTGTGCATGATGGCACCATTCACCTACTCTTCTGCTCATCTTCAGAACAAGTAGCTGATATATTCACCAAAGCATTTTGTGAGAAGACCTTCAACAATCTCAAATCACTGCTGGCGATTGCTGATCATGTTGTGAAAGCATGAGTGAAGACAAGATTCTACAATTTTGTTTTACAGTCCATGTTTAAGGGAGGATTTTCCCAAGTTGGTTTTGCCTCTTTCCTTGTTTAAATGGACATGCAGTATGTAAAGGGTGACTAAGCCTTGTTGCTAGGCCCTATAATTTTTTGATATATTACCCATAAGTTAGGCTTAAGGGGGGGTGTTAGAATAATCAACCCATAGTTTACCCACTTAGACATTAATTCCATTATTTTTGTCTTATTTGCCTAGTTCATGTGTCCCACCTTGTGCAGGTTGTCATTTGCCTATCTATAATGGTCAAACTTGACTTATTTGACTCATGCAGCACATGGGAGAGCTAAAGGAATCAATTCTACTTTATTCCTGGCCTCCTAGGCACCCTTCTACTTTTTCTGCTTTATTCCCTGCTTTTTCAGTGTTTTAAGGCAAAAAGGAAAAGCTAGACTAGGTGAGGTTGACTAGTTTTTTGTCCTACACATCCTCCTCTTTTTTCTCCATGAAAAATCATGTATTATCTTCCATTCCACCTCTCTTTAGCTTGCCTAAGCCATTTTGCCAATTCGTGAGCTCCATGACAGATTTGGGATCATCTTTTTACACCTATGGGGGATTTGCTTATTTTTAGTAAGCCTGCTTTATGCTAGATTCGAATTGCTCCTCATGCATTCGAATCCCTGATGTATGTTATTTATTCAGAAACCTATGTTATTACAGGGTTGGCTATTGTACACTGATTTAATACAGTTTAGTGTTCAGCTCCAATTTTCAGTCTCTTTGTGAGTGATTTTGCATGATCAATTGTTAATTGTTGTGAGTAAAATTAATCTATCACTTGGTTCAATTTCCACACATATTATATCAATACACTTAGAGGAAAAGTGCATACACCATTATAGGTCTCATAAAGTATGAAAACATGCTTCCCATGTGAAGGAAGATGCAAATGGGAAATCAATTACAATAAAATTTAAAACTATTTTAGGAAAAGTTACAGCTAGGCGGGGAAGAAATGTTATCATTGTTTATCGAAATAAAAAGAGCCTAAGTTGAGAGAAAGGAACACCTAGTCCATGCAAATGGGATGAGAAAATAATACCTATCATTGTTTATTGAAATAAAATGATCTCAAGTTGAGTGAAAGTGACACCTAGTCCATGCAATCCTATGGCATGTAAACTGGTGGCCACTCAGGTACAAATTCCTGCATAGACATGGCTAAAGCAAACATAGATGATTGTTTGAAACTACTGCAACCAAATATTTATTTGCAAAATCCATTACATCATTACGGTAGGTTTGCAAATTCATTACGTAGTCCCATGGTGTGGAAAATATGTAAATATATGTTTCACTATGAAAATAATCAAAATAATAATGCTTATTCCATCTGGTATACTAGAATTTGGAAGGAGACACTATAGTCTTGGAATTTTAGTTCTTTCACCATGCGTCTGACATCGATTGCATGAATTTCAGTTCTTTCATCATGTGTCTGCCATTGATTCCATTGATGCCATGAATTATTATAGGTTATTAATATTTGAAATGGCCGAATTCAAGAGAGAGAGGACTGAGTGCAATCATCAGAGAACAGTTTGCAAACACTGCATTTGTGGTGATGGCTCATGAAGAACATGGCTACATTTACTCCACATTTGGGTTCAAGTGTAAAAAGTAGCAGTTATGCTTACCATGGCCAGTGGTTAAGTCTTGTTCCTTCAAGGTGGAGAAGGTATGAACCTCTTAATAATATGAGTATAAATTATATTTATTCTCATTCAATAAATGTTTCTTTTCTCCACTTCCTATCAAAGGACTCTTCTTCTTCAGTCATGGCGCATGTCGCAATTTCCTTGGGATTCAATCAGATTTCTGCTAATTTGTTATATATGCATTGAGGTATGAAACATGAATTCATGTGTCCAACGATTTCACCACTTCTTTTTACATCCTATGCTCAATATTTTTAATTAAAATTCATTCACGGAGTCTATAAATAGTTTACGATTTCATTGATCTTGTAGAACTCTTGCTGCTCATATTTTTGCAGTCTTCTGTCATTAGATTTTTTTCAGGTCATTTCTTGTTGGGGAATATTTATTTTTCTTTCTTACAACAAAACCACACCAAGGAATGCATGTCGCAATTTTTAACTAGGTTCTTGTTTTTTCTTGTACGTCCTTCAATGGACTCTAGGTAGTTAACTGCGCATGCACAACCTAAAGGACTTATAATAAACCACCATTGGATTGACCTTTAGAGTTCCATTATGAAAACACATGATTGTGTAATCGTGTTCGAGGACACAATCGGGTTTTTGCAATCAATTTTTTTTTATGTCCCAACCATAAGAATCCAAAAGCTCATTTTAAAACCAAAAATTCAAAACTTTTTAAACATTTTTTTGAAACATTAAAAGAAAATCAAGTCAATGGAAATGCACGAACAAGCGATCACTATACTCCTTAATGAGAAGGACCTAATAAATAAACAAGTCCATTTAGCAAAAAAAAACAAAAAAAAACACTATAGATAAATGAGTTGATTGTGTTAGCATGGATAGTATACACCATTACAACCATATTTGGAATTTCAAAAAACAAAGTTCAAATGCAGGTAAATCATTTCACCATATTTTTCTCCATGTTCCCAACCACCAAAGGCCCAAAATTTTGTCCATCTAGTAAGTGTAGGAGGGTTCCCCCCACCCAAGTATGGGGCATCCCCCAAGTAACACTACACAAATTTCTCAAAAAATAGATTTAAGTTTCACAGCTCCAAAACATCTAAAAGATGCAAAGTTCAAACACACTTAAAAATTATGCAGACACTAGAAATTATCGTATGTAGGAAAACATCAGTGAGATTCTTAGCACCCAGAATACCAACCTATGAGACTCCAACATAGGGTTGTCATAACTCTTTTCATGTAGGACACATATTGCTCATCAGATCCACGACCTTGTCCAAACCATAGTAACCACCATCAAAACACAAGAAACGATGAATCCTTCCTATGAATTTCATTTTATTGTCATACAAATCCTGCCACCTAGAGCTCACGATCTTGTGATCCAACCGTTTTTCAATTTAATTAAATTAAACTGTATCCCTTCCCTTACGTTGCAACAAATAGCCAAGCAAAGCGTTGGTTAAAGGATATAAAAAAAAAATCCCAACTAAATCCAACTAAGAAATTATACAAATCTACTTGTGACAGAGTGTTCATTCCCTAACCTCGCAAGATAAATCCTGAATAAAATCATCTAAGTGTATGTTAGGGTTGGCATCACTGCCATGTTTTTGTTGGCACCTCCTCCACCATGATTTATTCATAGAGGAAGAAAATCAAAGCAATGAGAATTCTATGTTTAAATGTAGAAATGGAAACTTTTCTTCCAAGCTAAACACTAGGGTCAAGGCCTTCATAGAGTCTCATAGCTCGTACAAGAGCCAAGGCAACGATTAAAACCAATATTTGTTCCTTCCTAACTCTGTACTATGCATTAAATATTAATTTGTTGGGTACTCTATATACCTATTAATTTCTTAACAAGTAGAGTGTTCAATGTTTAATTGTCAACCTAGGAAAGTCTGTTATTTCACAGGAAATGAGCAAAGTATATGCTTAAAAATTTTCAGTAGTTGATGAGTTAAATGAAAATCACTCAATTCTAATCACTACTCAGCCAACTTAGCTCCCTGTAAGAAATAAAAGTAAAATCATCCTTCTATAAATTGAAAAGAACTTCTATTTCCTATTGTACCAGTCCTAAGGTTTATGATCTAAAGATAAATCCTCCTAGAATTAATTTTGTAAAAAATGGAAGTCTAATACCAAACCAAAAGGATATCTAAAGATTAATCAAGCAACAAATTTATCAAAGAAATTGACCTATCTAATCAGGAAAACTCTAGAAATATAAATAACACACAACATGGGAGCTGAGCAAGTCTATAACAGCTATAAACAGACTTCTGCATAAAGGAAAATATTAACTACATAGTCGACTATCACACCACACCACCCACAACAAACCAAAGGAAAACCAAATAATGAAATCACTGAATGAATGCAGTTGCAGCTAACCATATAAATGTATCAAACTGAAATTCCACACTGAGACATAAATGAAATAAACTAAAACATCTAAACTACCAGCAACTCTGTTAGAAGGTGGGCCCTAGCCTTCAAACAAAGATGCTGTCGAAATCTCACAAAGTCTACAACAGAGAAATTCTGAGAATTGTCACCCCTTTATTAATTTGATAGTTGCAGTTATAGTTACAGTCCCTCAGTTATATCTCTTACAAATTGGGAACCCCTAACTCTCCCTGTATTCGTGAACTTATACAAGAGTGAAATTGTTCAGTTACATAAATTTGTGCATCCATGAAGATCTTTGATCATTAGGATGTCGAATTAAATCATGACAATTACAACCATCAATTATTTGCAAAAGATAAGCTCATGAATAGACGGACTTACTTCAATATGTTTCATGAACTGACATGATCAGTTGAATGTGGAAGATTCTCGAGGAGTTTTAGTTGCATGCGTGAAGGAGCCTCTAGGATTCCCTTGCCATTAATGTTGAACATATCATTGAGAGGGTGGCTAATGTCAAGTGACATCAACTCTAGAGTTATGATAAGATGTTGCGGTTGAGCCATTCTGAAATATGATAAGCTGTTGCAGTTGAGCTACTTTGGAGTATGATAAGCTATTGCATTTGAAACACCTGGTAATTCTAAACCCTTCTTTTAAATCACAGACAGGTCAGCACAACGAAAGGTGAAATCCATGATTATAATTAAAACCAAGCATAAAACGAAATAATAAATAATTATTTATACCTAAAATATCCATGCTCATTTGTAAGGAAAAGGTAAGGATTCATCTACAAAATAGGGACAAGAATAGAGAAAAAGGATGAAACTGGGTAGAGTAAAAAGGGGTAAATTCAGGACCCAACATCTCCCCCCAGCTATCTGGTTGCATGTCCTCATGCAAGAATCTAAGGTAGTCTATGTCTGAATCAGACTCAAGACTCTTCCTATGAAAATTTTTGATGTTAAATGAAGGTTATGGTACCTCCTCTGGTAGTAAAATTCCATTACTCATGATCAAAGCACCCCAACAGTCTCTTTCAACTCTCTTTGTCGTCTTGTAGTTTCCCTTGTAGTTTATGTCTGGATACCAAATAAGAGGAAATCTAAACTTCAAACCCATCCATTTTAGACCACAAGACTCCATACATTTAACATAGCCAGGTACTCTAGACAAGCCATATTTGAATTTTTCAAAACAAAACGGGCCTTTTCCCCTTAGGGCTATAGGGGGAAATTCCCATGTCTAACTGCTTCCTTGCAGATCAATGTCCTGCTGTCGAGATATCATATCAACATAAGTAGAGATGACCCTATGTTGAAATACAACCAACTGATTGACTTTTCTCTAGAAATGAAAGGTCTTTCTCATGCCTAACAATTAGAAGGATACGTGATCTAGGTTCTCCCCGAATCTACGTAGTGGAGTTGTCCTCATTTTTTCGAATGGTTTGTGAGGCCCTCAACCAACACTGATTAGTGAAAAAAAGGTAAATGATCTTAAATGAATATCCCCAATATAGGGAATCAGATTAGCTTGAGTATCCATTAGGCATTCCCTATCATGCAGATATAACTCTCAGAGTAAATTCTACTCAAAAAATTCACTCTAGACGAAATTTTCCAGGAATTGAGAAGTTGTTATAACCTTCCAAGGCCTTCCTTATTTTAAATAATTAATTTGTAACAGATTCATCTTTTCAAATAGGAATGCAATATAGGATGGGGAGTGGGCTCTATAGCTCAATAACTCATGAGTTAAAGTGAGCATTTGTTCTTTATCTTTATCCATAGACTCATATTCCTTTAACTCTTTTAATTTCTCCCACATCTTTTCCCATTGAATTTTTTGAAAGAAGATCTCCTAGACCCATTGTTCCCTTAATTCTTGAATGATATTTTTGTGCTCAGTAAGGGAAATCATTCCTTCATCAAATTGGCTTGCATGATGCCTCAATTTACTTACTTCAAGATTTACAAATAATACCTCTTCTATCAATTCTTGATTATTTATGTATGTGGATGACTCCTGAAATTATGCACCCTCCACATGTGTTGTTTCTTCTTGCATTTGAACATTTAAAACATCGGTTGTTGCTTCCTCAACCTTAGTCTGAATTGCTACTTCTTGATTTTTAGCAGTGTCAAACTCAGTCTGAACGGATACTTCCTATGTTTCAACAGTTTTAGCCTTAGTATGAACTATTACTTCCTGTGTTTCACTAGTTTCAGTTTGAACTGTTGTTTCAACAATTTTTTTCAGAAACAATGGTTCTTGTGTGACAGTGTCTTATTCCTTCAATTCTATCGTAGTAGATTCGACGACCAAATTAAAATACCCTAGTTCTTGTGTAGCAAAGTCATGTTCTATCTCCATATCTTCAAGCTGCTGGATGATATTAGTATTGCCTGACTATTGCTCTTGATCTGAAAGTGGATTGATGTCCTTGGAACTACTCCCAGAGGGAAGCCATTCAATCTTTCTTGAATATTGAGGCTAAAGTGCCTCATTTACATGTAATTCTTGTTCAGGAATCTCATCCACCTTCAACCCTGTTTCTTCTATTGGCTCCTCATTCGGTATCTCATTTCTTTCTTGGAATGAATGTGCCAATCTCCAGGATGCTATTTCCATTTTACCAACCTTATATCCTACCAATTTAAATAAAAATCCACATTCAAGATATAACAAATCTTCTTTTTCCTGGCTGAAGAGTGAATTTTCAATTTGACTAGAAGCTTCTTCCAAGGTGTCTAGGCCTCGTGCTTCTTGCTTTTTACTTACCTCCTTCCACCTTTCCGGTTCTTCCCTTAGTGCTTGTGCATCTTCCTTTAGCAATTCATTTTCATACAACAAAATTTCCAACTAGAGTTGCACAAGTTCTTGGGTAATAGTGGCCTCTGTAGGTACATTTCCCACTGGCTCTTGTGTTTCAGTGGGTATCCTAGGTTTTAAAATAGGAATTTCGATCCCCTCCATTTCTGCTACCCAAGAAGCCCTGGTTCTTCTTCTTTTGGATAATTTTCCCTATGTTCCAGCAGGTTCTTGTGTAACAGTGGCATCCATCGATAAATTTCCCACTGGTTCTTCTGTTTTAGTGGGTAAAATTGGAATTTCAATGCTTACCACTTCTATTGTCCAGGAAGCCCTAGTTCTTCTTCTCCTGGATGATTCTCCCCGTGTTTCAACACGTTCTTTTGTAACAGTGGCTTCCATTGGTAAAATGCTCACTGGTTCTTGTGTTTCAGTGGGTAAAGTGGGAATTTCAATGCTTACCACTTCTGTTGTCTAGGAAGCCCTAGTTCTTCTTCTCCTAGATGATTCTCCTCTGATACTCGATCTTTTCCTCTTCCTCTGTGGTGTGAGAAAGGTAGAGACTTCTCTTGTTTCTGCTAAAGGTTCACCCTCCTCTATTACATTTCCTTTTTATCTCCAAGGAAGTTTCAATCTCGACAACCTAAGGCCTTATTTCCCCAGTTTTTGCACCGCATTCGCAGCTCCAGCTTCTGTTGTCGTTGATTCTGTAGCTGTTCCCCCTTATATTCCTCCTATTGTTGCTCCCTCAGTTGCTAATGGCACAAATTATTCTATTTCTCCAACCATTTCCTCCATAGGATTATCTGTTGCTGCAGTTTCCCCTAAATTTTCCTCTTGCTCGTCTTCACCTTCTTCCAGCTCTTCATCCCTCCCCCCAGCTGAATCTTAGGAGCTCTGTTCGACTCCCTAATGTGTGCTACTGTAGGTTCCTAGTGCATCCCATCTCCAACAAACTGTTCCCATGTTAAGTTATTTCATGTCAAAGATATTTGCACCAATAATTTAATCAACCCATCATTTGTGATAGAAGAGAGTGGGTGTCTGGAGTTTCTAACATAATGCACCATGTTTTGCAGAGTATGTGAAAGATAAAATGGCATATTTATAAGTCTTCCATGGCGTAAGTGAGACAATAGGACAAAATCGTAAATAGAAATAAACCTACATATTCCTCCACATGTACTGTACCTTTTTAGGAACATAGTGACTTGGTCTTGGGGTCTTGGCAATGTCTCCAATGCCACTCCTCTATCCCTTTTATGCACTTGCTCTCCTGCTGCTAGAAATTATTCAATTGCTCTCAAATTGTGCCTCTTCTGGAAGAACCAACGATCCCCAATCGGAGGCAGTCCTGTGACTTCTACTACAACCCGTTCTGATGCATCTATCCTCAACCCTCTAATATCTGAGTATTCTCTAGTCAAGTTCATAGAAAACTGGAGTGTTGTTTCCTCGTGGAAACCATTCAATCTTTGGAAATAACCAATCCATCCATCTTCGTGAAAAATGGCAAAGACCTCTATGTTTGCAGATAGAGCATCTAGATTGCTAGGTTCATACCTGATTGGACAACCCATAGTGCATTTTCTTTACTATCTGTGATAGGCAGGTGTAGTAGCTGATAGAATCAGTCATTTGAGTTGCAGAAATTGAACACAGTAACCGGATAGCAAAGGTTCATATCGGTGTATTGATGTTTTGGAAAAATTAGAAACATGATGTCTTATATATTACCAGAGATAGGATGATGGTTGTTTGGAAGTATAGGCAAGATGATTTCAAACGAAAATTAACTAATTATGGAGTACTGTCAGGGGTTGAAAAGGTATAATAATTACTATTTTATCATTCATACTTGATTATACTTGCAATCATAATTCATACCTGATCATCATTACTCAAGCCTCCAATTCCCCGGTATGATAAACTTTCGATGCCAAATAAACATGAGGGAGATAATTTCACATGCACAATTCAGAATAAATATGTTGTCAAACATTAATCAGGTGGAGGACGTTCGTATCAGCATTGATTTCCTAAACGCATGGAGGGAATGTAAAATATTTCATCCTGAAACAATAAGATTTAGTTGGAAATCCACCCTAGATGTAACGTATTTTCTGTGAGATTTTCAGCAACAATACCGACAGAGTTAGGGAAAACGTTGGTAGAAAAATGATAGAGTTGCTGTTAAATTTTCATATGCTTAGCTAAGACATCAGTATTTCATTTCATTTTTCATAACAAAAGCATATAAACAGGATCACTGAAAGATAGACAAGCACAACCATACAAAAGGAACACAAAGATTTATCCTAGGAAAACCCTAAAGGGAAAAACCCAGCAAAATCTTCCTCAATATAGATGCCCCAAAAAGATAAAAGATAAAACCAGCAAGAAGATCGAAGCCTGAGCCTCTCCTTCTCCAGCTACTTCTCTTCTCCATTAATGCGCTACACAAGTGAGAGTGTGTGTCATAAATGAGGAGTACTACACCTCTATTTATATTCATCTGTTCACTTAAGTTAACTCATCTATCATGTAGGCTTGAGTTAATCATGTAGGCTCGAGTTACACATGTAGGCTCAAGTAACTACACTGCGGTTCTAATGACCCACCTTTACAATTAGAGGGGATTGCCTCATGACTCTTATTAGTTCTTTCAATTAGGAGCATCGGGGTACAAAGTAATACAAGTGGTTCTCCTAGTAGGACCATCGGGGACCACAAAGAAATACATATAGAATATTCTTCGAAGTTACAATATTTCAACACTCCCCCTTAATTAGAAGGGTGTTCTATAACAACATCAACAACAACAATAATAGGAGAGAGATAGAGGACATCATCAGGGTGATACATCTATAAATCATTGGAATCTTTTCAACATCATGTAGTCTTCATCTTCAATCTTTAGTCTTCAGCATCATCAATACTTTGACCGCTTCAATCAGCAACATCATCTTCAACAATTTGACCTTTCGATCAATAACATCTTCTTCAGCACTTTGTCCTTTCGATCAGAAACAACATCATCATCATACTTTGATCTTTCGATCAGAAACATCATCATGAAAACATCAACATCATCATCATCAAAATATCAGCATCAAAATATCATCATCATCACATTCTGATCTTTCAATCAGAATCATCATTATCATCAGCCTCTGATCTTTCGATCAGAAACACCATCAACCGAACATCATCATACTCTAACATCAACTCATCATCATATTCTAATCTTTCCATCAGTACGTCATCATCATCATACTTTGATAATATGGCATCATCATCATCAAGATCTCATCATCATCACATTCTGATCTTTCGATCAGAAACATCATCATCATCATCATCAGCAGCAACATCATAATCATAAGCAACTTCTGATCTTTCGATCAGAAAACATCATCATCATCATATTCTGATCTTTCGATCAGAGAACATCATCATCAGCAACTTCTGATCTTTCGATCAGAGAAACATCATCATCATCATATTCTGATCTTTCAATCAGAAAACATCATCATCATCAGCAATAGTATCATCATCATATTCTAATCTTTCAATCAGAGAACATCATCATCAGCAGCAACTTCTGATCTTTCGATCAGAGAAACATCATCATCATCATATTTTGATCTTTCGATCAGAGAACATCATCATCATCAGCAACAACATCATCATCATATTCTGATCTTTCAATCAGTACGTCATCATCATCATAAAAACATCAACATCATTAAAACATCAACATGATCCTTCCTTTCAGAATTACGGGATTTAGGTCTTTACAGAGTTACCAATGATCCTTCCTTTCGGAATTATGGGATTTAGGTCTTTATGGAGTTACTAACGATCCTTCCTTTCAGAATTATGGGATTTAGGTCTTTACGGAGTTACTAACGATCCTTCCTTTCGGAATTATGGGATCAACACATTTGTGGAACTCAGATAGTCCTTCCTATTGGAATTATGGTATCAACACATCTGTGGAACTCAGACAATCCTTCCTATTGGAATTACGGGATCAATTCAATGATCCTTCCTTTTGGAATTACGGGATTTAGGTCTTTACAGAGTTACTAACGATCCTTCCTTTCGGAATTACGGGATCAACACAGATGTGGAACTCAGACAATCCTTCCTATTGGAATTATGGGATCAACACATATGTGGAACTTAGACAATCCTTCCTATTGAAATTACAAGATCAATTCAATGATCCTTCCTTTCAGAATTATGGGATTTAGGTCTTTACGGAGTTACTAATGATCCTTCCTTTTGGAATTACGGGATCAACAAATATGTGGAACTCAGACAATCCTTCCTCTAGGAATTACGGGATCAACACATGTTCTTGAGTACCGAATTCACCGGATCCTTTCTGAACCAAAGTTCAAGGATGAAACAATCCTACCACATTCACGGGGACAGAGATCTCTGGATACATTTTGAACTGAGGTTCAGGGATGATGCAATCCACCACTTTCACGGGGGTCGAGACCTCCAGATACATTTTGAACTAAGGTTCAGGGATGATACAATCCACCACTTTCATGGGGGTTGAGACCTCCAGATACATTTTGAACCGAAGTTCAGGGATGATGCAATCCTACCACTTTCATGGGAGCCGAGACCTCCGGATACATTTTGAACCGAGGTTCAGGGATGATACAATCCTACCACATTCACAGGGGCCGAGACCTCTGGATAGATTTTGAACCAAAGTTCAGGGATGATGCAATCCCACCACATTCATGGGGGTTGAGACCTTCGGATACATTTTGAACCGAATTTCAGGGATGATGCAATCCCACCACATTCGCAAAGACCGAAGTCACCGGATCTATTTTGGACAGATGTCCCAGGATGATACAATCCCTCGTCATTCTTGAGGACTGAGGTCACCGGATCACTTTTGGACAGATGTCCCGACATGATACAATCCCTCTTCATTCTCAAGGATTGAGGTCTCCAGATCACTTTAGGGAAAGTGCCCAAGGATGATACAATCCCATTGCAACATCACTACTCCCCCTTTCGAGGAAGGTATTATCGAACAACACCAAGCTTGTCTCTAAAGTGTTTGAACTTTACCCGAGACAGAGGCTTCATCAGTACATCATCATTCAAACCATCATCATCTACATCTTCAGTATAGAAATACGGAATCATCATCATCTGCATCTACAGTATGTAAATACTGAAACATCATCTATATCTTTAGTATGGGAATACTGAAACATAATCATCTACATCTTATCTCGTATGTAGAAATACCGAATTTTTATGTGTTACAATTGGAACACAGGGTTCTCTGTCATCACAAATCTGGTTATAACATAGAATCATTGTAGTATCCATCTTCAGGTCAAAGAGACATGATATCAGCTTCCGAAGCCATATGACTTCACAACTTAGCAGAGCAATCTGCTATGTATTTTGCTTCATCTGTGCTACGAGAAACACTGGACTGTTTCCTGCTAAGCCATGAACTCATAGCAGAACCCAAACAAAAGCATCTACCTAATGTGCTTTTCCTGTCTAATATACTTCCATCCCAATCTGCATTTGTGTATCCATACAATCTATACTCATGGCTACCATCATAGTATAGACCAAAGTCTATAGTCCCTTTCAGATATCTCATCACATGTTTTGTGGTTACTAGGTGAACCTATCTTGGTTGACCAAGATATTGACTTAAGGTGTTCACAGCAAAACAAATTTCTGGTCTAGAATTTGTTCAGTACATTAATGACCCAATGATCTGTCTATAATGAGTCACATCCACTAACTCTGATGAGTCATCAACTAACAGCTTTAGGTTGGAGTCCATGGGTGTGGCCATGGATTTGCATTCCAACATATTGAATCTCTTCAATATCTCTACCGCATACTTTCCTTGGTTGAGAAAGATTTCTTCTGAACTTTGTCATATTTCCAGACCTAGGAAATAGTGCATTAACCCAAGGTCTTTCATCTCAAATTATTCTGCTAGTTTCTTCTTGCTTTCCATGATCTGTTTCTCCTTCCCTGTCAAGAATAAATCATCCACATATAATAACAGAATGACAGCTTCATCTTCTACAACCTTGAGATAAAGGTTAGGATCAGCTTTACTCTTGGTAAAGCCCATAATTGATAGGAAACTGTTTGTCCTTCCATACCAAGCTCTGGGAGCTTGCTTCATGCCATAGAGGGCCTTCTTCAACTTACATATATGAGTCCATCTATCTTCAACTTCAAATCCTTTCGATGTAAAACTCTTCCCCAATCATACCATTAAGGAAGGATTGTCTTTACTTCATCATGGAAGCAACTACCATCATAGTTCTGAAGGAAGTGTACCTTGCTTCCTGGAGTAAGTGTCTCTTCAAAATTAATTCCCTCTTTCTTATAGAAACCTCTAGCCACAAGTCTTTCCTTACTTCTATCAGCGACATATTTTATCTTGCAAATCCATTTGTAAGATACCACATTCTTGCTTTGTGGTTTGAGTATTATATCCCAAACATCATTATAGTATTCTTTTATCATAACATCTTCCATGAGTTCATCTTGTCAGATCATCAACATATCCTAGTCTTTTTCATTCAACTTTGAAGGTTGGAACCCAAAAGTCTCGATCCATCAGGAAGCTATCCATCATGTCGTACTGTGTCGAACTCAGATATCTTTTGTAGTCACTCCCACTGAAGTGGAGTATTATCTTCCTTCTTCATTCTGTACAGGTGGTTCTATGCTTGATATATACTGGTCAATAGAGTATGTCATGTCATAGTCTATTATTTCTAAGGAAAATCATGAACCTTGCTTTGTACACTTGTTATTGTATATCCATATGGAGGATACTAGATACTTTCCTTTATGTCTCGAAATCATATCATATACATCATTCCCCATGATCAACTGTTATTCTTTGATCATAGCTTCTTTCATAGCATTATTTTCTTCAACTTGAGTTATCTCTCATACCCATGGTAGTCTTCATCCTTCGAGGTGGATCTACCTCTCTTTGAAGCTCTTTCTTCCATCATGGTGTCTCTGACCCTGGGAGATTCAGATTCATGTTATTGAATTGTCATCACTTGTTCTTTGGAACAAGTCTCATCCTTCTTTTCTTGTAGGAGGTTGTACAGGACCTTTCCTACAATTCAAATGCACCATTTGCATGGTTAGAACTATTTCATAAATCATATGCATAACGACAAATTCTTATGCATCATGCAACTATTTAGCCAATACAACATTCATCCATATCTCACAAAAACTTTCTAGACTAATCCAATATGTCAGCAAAGAGGTTTGATAAGTAGCAATGGAGAGTTGTATAGCACCATGAGCTACTTACCCATCACATGCATATTAGTAGTATACAGTCATTAATGCACACAATCTATCATGCATAACACATCAACTGAATATAATCAAATGTAAAACAATATCATGAAATGACAATTGAATACTTATCTTTTATTTGTTTCGTGGGTAGACTCCATCTTGATCATTCTACTTTATCATCTTCTTCATTCATGAAATCATCATTTCTTATCCAAATGATAAGATGGATAAGAGGTTCGTCAAGAATTGAGTTCTTCATATTTCTCATCGCTTGAGGGATCTTCTTTGAATGGTGATAGCTTGATCTTCAATTTGCTCCCATCTTTCTTCTTCTCTTCTTATGAGACGAGATTCTTATTCTTCCCAAAGTCAACTGAAAGTAATCACTTTCTTCTATCACACATTCCTCGCATGAATGAATCCCATGATCATGGGAGGCCATTCAAGGTGGCTATCACCACTTCTGAATTCTCTGCTTCTTCTTCTACTGCTTCAAGATGTTATGCATTCTGGATCTTCACATTCTTCAACTGTTTTCTCAAATCCATATTCTGAATTATGTTCTTATCTTCAAACATCTTGATCAAGAAATCAAACATCTTCAGTGTCTTTAGGGAGGACACTTGTGGTACAACAGTGATCTTCTTGGCCTTGATCAAGTTCTTCTTGTGTAAGGCTTTGAGGCTCATCTCCCTCTAGAACTGGAACCTCTCTACTCATGTAGGTGTCCAATTAATTTTCTTTAGAGAGATCAAATACTTTCATGTTTGGAATTTTTCAAATTCACCAAGCTTATCATCAAGCTGATGTGATAGATCACTTTGAAATGAGAACCCAAAATGCAAATAGCAAAATATTAGATCTTACCGATTTGAGGTGTCCGCCCTGCTTCCAGAGCTGGCTGATCTAGGGTTTGTCAGAGAAACCCTAATTTTCAATAATTGGAATCTTTTAGATCTGATTGGATAGAAAGATATATCTCTTCAAATGGAGCTTTCCAATGTACTCCTTTTTTGAAAACAGTGGAGGGAAGCTCCTGGAACAGGAAGCCCTAGTTTTCCAATTTCTTCTGCAGAAATTCCTGTTACTGTTTCTGTGATATCTATGAAATTACTGCTCCTCCATGTATGAAATTTCTCATTGAGGTAACCTCACATGTCCCTGATCCAACACCATGGCTTTTATCATAGTTGGTTTCACCAATTTGTATTTATTATTATTTTCCCAAGGTGACCGGTTACAGGACTATTCAGAACAGTGAAGTTGTACGACATGCCATGTGTCACTGGTTCATCTTTAGATTCTAAAATTTGTAACACATAAACTAAAGTCCATTCTATTTCTGGAACATCTTCAGGAATTCCATTTGGACCTCTATATCCCAATCTATATCAATTTTCCCTAGGTGTCCTGTTTAGGGATGAATTATGGAAGAAGCTGGAACACTAACTTGGAGGGATCATATCTCCTAGAATATAGAGAATCGGAGGCTGAATTTCGGAAAAAGTGTTCACCAGGATTTTATATTTGGTCTTGAAATTTTTAATCTCTTGAACCTTCTCCAATATTGGGATATATCGAATATACCAAAACTTAGCAGCTTTAGTATTTAGGGTTTTTCTAGCTCCGGGTCAAACTATGGTTTGACTTTCCCGGAGTTTCACCCAACCAAAAATCTTGATCTAGGTCTCTAAACTTCGATTTTGATGAGGATAGAAATCCTATTCTAGGCTCACTCAAAAATTCTTCTTCTGCAAGAAGCCCTAATTTCCCACACGAAAAACTGA
>LPNX011172601.1:664334-715302 GCA_001517045.1 Pseudotsuga menziesii | reverse complement strand
AATGAGGAGCACTACACCTCTATTTATATTCATCCATTCACTTAAGTTAACTCATCTGTCATGTAGGCTTGAGTTAATCATGTAGGCTCAAGTTACACATGTAGACTCAAGTAACCACACTGGGGTGCTAATGACCCACCTTTACAATTAGAGGGGACTGCCTCATGACTCTTATTAGTTCTTTCAATTAGGAGCATCGGGGTACAAAGTAATACAAGTGGTTCTCCCGGTAGGACCATCGGGGACTAGAAAGAAATACATATAGAATATTCTTCGAAGTTACAATATTTCAACAGTTGCAGTGCGAAATAGCCAACTTTGATGGAAAAGTAGCGAAGTTGCAGCGGACAATGGTGTCCAATTTTCATCATTAGTGGTCAAACGAACGGTTCCATTGTCAAATACCTTATCTATTATTTAAGGTCCCAACCATCTCATATGTAGCTTGCCTTTAAAATCCCTTTTAAACCATGAATCATACAGTGAATCCCAATCTCCTTCGCAAAATACCTTCTTCTTTATAAATATATCATGCCATTTGGAGCGATGTTGTTGAATTAAAGTCATGTGATGTACAACATCAATGTGCCTTTCATCTATTTCATTCAGTTGATTCAACCGATTATTTTGGGCATTCGTTAAATCCAGGTTTGCCTCTATGGTTGTTCTCAGAGTTTTAATTTCCAATTCAATAGGAAAAACAACACTCTTTCCGTACACTAGTTCATATGGGGAGAAACCTATAATGTTGCGCCATGTTGTACGGCAAGTCCATAATGCTTCTAGAATCCTTTCACCCAAATCCTTACAATGAATCTTCAATTTTTTTGTAAGGATTGACTCGATCACCTTGTTCATGCTTTCCACCTTCCCATTGGCCTTTAGATGATATGAAGAGGTTATCGATGCTGAATACGATACTTCTAAAAAAAGGCCTCCGTATTCCAGGACACAAACTGTGGTCCTCCCTCTCTCAAAATTTCCCTTGGGACTCCAAAGTGGGTGGATATATATGCATATAAAAATTCTATTACAACTTGATCATTGGTATTTAACAAGGCAACAACTTCCACCCACTTGGTCATATAGTCAGTGAAAACCAGAATGTAAAATTTTTGTCTTGATGGAGGGTTGATAGACCCTACAAATTCTAGGGCCCATATATCAAAGGGTTCAACCACCAATTATGGCTGAAGTGGCATTTCATCTAGTCTGTTTGGCTGGCCCATTCTCTTACAGCTGTCATAGGCCTAAACATAATTTCTCGCATCCTAAAGTATAGTTGGCCAAAAATAGCCCATCCTTAATGCTTTATGTCCTATCCTTTTATCAACAAAATCCCCCCACATGACTCATCATGGAAGGCCTTCAAAATACTGTGGATCTCATCCTCTCTCACACACCACCTAATTTCCAAATCAGGTCCTGTGTAGAAGAGGTGGCCTTCGATCCAGCAGGACCTCGCACTTTGTTGTATGATTCTTCTCTTTTCTCATTTGGATAAGTGTGATGGAAGTCTACCCGCAACCAAGTAATTGGAAATATCAGGGTACCATGGGGAAAAGGTTGATACTGCAAATAAGTGTTCATCAGGAAAGGAATCTTTAACTGGTGTATCATCATCATTATTAGTCAGTAGAGAAAGGAAATCCGTAACCATATTCTCCTTCCCTGGTATGTCAACAATAGTTATGTCAACTCCTGGAGTAACAACAACCACCTAATAAATTTAGCATTAGTAATGGGTTTGTTCATCAAATATATAATAATTGAGTGGTTAGTATGTACAAAGGTATAATATCTAGTAACATAATGCCTAAATTTATTGATGCAATAAACGATAGAAAGGAATTATTTCTTTGTTACCACGTAGTTCAATTCAACAGGAGCCATATTCTTACTAACATAATAGATAGCGTACGGGTTGTGACCTTCCTGTTGTCCCAGAACTACTCCAGTGGTTGTATCTGAAGCATCTGAAGATATATGAAAAGGTAGGTCCCAATTATCCCCCCTTAAGATGGGTGTTGTAGATCTCCTTTTCTTTAGTTCTGAAAATGCTACCTAGGATGCATCTTTCCACACAAATTGTACATCTTTCATTAGTAAAGTAAATAAAGTAGATGACGATTTGGAAAAAATTTCTATGAATCTCCTATAATAACCAACATGACTAAGAAAATTTCTTACCTCTTTCTGCAACCCATGGATAGGAATATTTGAAATTACTTTTATCTTGGCTGGATCTACCTGAATACCTGTAGCAGAGATAAAATGTCCCAGAACCACACCTTCACTCATCATCATGTGACATTTTATGGTGCTCAGAGATAGGTGTGTTTGTTCACATCGTTTCAAAACTTTTTCCAAGTTCTCTAGTGCTTCATCAAAAAAAATTCCATATGGAGTGAAATCATCCATAAATACTTCCATACAATCGTTCACCATTTCATAGAAAATTCCAATTACACCCCGCTGAAATGAAGCTGATGCATTGCTCAACTTAAAAGGAAGCACCCTGTATGTGAAGGTTCCCCAAGGATAGGTGAAGGTGGTTTTATCCTAGTCTTCAGGGGAAATCTAGATTTGGTTATATCCACTAAAACCATCCAAGAAAGAAAATAACCGTTTTCTAGACAAGGTGTCTAGAACCTGATCGATGAAAGGAGAAGGGAATTGGTACTTCTGTGTTGCTTTGTTAAGTCCCCTGCAATCCACACAAACTCACCATTTCCTCTTCTTCTTAGGTATGATCACTACTGGGGAGACCCAATCGTTGTCTAAAATTGGGTAAATAAAACCTTCCTCTAAAAGTTTTTGGATTTCCTCCTTCACGATATCTCTCAAGTTCGGGTTCATTCAATGCTGAGGTTGGCGTATAGGCTTTGAATCATTCTTAATATAAATGTGTTATATTTTTATCATTTAAGCAATATGATATTAGGATATTATCTGAGAGAATAACATGCACAACAATAAACACAAGAGACAAGAGACACAAAGAATTTTCCTCGGGGAAACCATAAAGGAGAAAACCCCGCAACTTCCTCAGAGATAGAATAAGCACCAATGGCAGCAGTAAAACCCAAGGATAGAAAATATGATCTCCAACAACTATTCTCTCTCTCTCTCTCTCACTTGAGAGATATTCTCCTCTCTCACTCATGTGCCCCAGTGAGTGAGTGTGTGTGAGATAAATAGAGAGGCTCACTCTCTATTTATATTATTTCATTCACTTAATTTCCATTCCAACAAGTCGACCTCACTTAAAAATTACTTACTAGGGATGACATATCTAGGATAGTTTAATAACCATAGTGCCCCACAACTGTGGGGACTTTGCCCTCCGATCAACAAGGAGGGTTAACCTTGACTCAATTGTGGGGACTATTTCCCCAACTTACAATGGAGGGTTAACCTCAATGAATTTACATGACTTGTTTACATTACTGAATCTACCGATCAGAACATCAGGGCATGACATGACTCAATTACATTAAAGATACTTCATGGAATAAACATCGAGGTACAATACATAAGATATACAAGTGAATACATTCCGAAGTTACAAATACATCAACACTCCCTCTTAACTAGGAAGGTATTTTCTCGACACAATTTATCAGCACAAGTCTTCTTCTCTATATCATCTGGATCATCATCAAGTCATATTCATATTCAAGTCATCTTCATCAAGTCTGGATCATGACTTGATCTGGAGCATCACTAGATCATCATCAAGTCTGGATCATCACTTGATCTGGAGTATCATTGGATCATCATCAAGTCTGGATCATCGCTTGATCTGGATCATCACTAGATCATCATCATCATCATTGCTTCCTCTATCTCAATCAAATGGTGCTAGCTCTTGATTCTTATCATCACAGGAAGTTCTACAGAGCCAACCATTTTTCATGTTGGTTGTAGACCTAGCCTATAGGTAGGTCTTCATCTTCTTTAGCACTTATATCTGACCATGAGAGGAACACATCCAATAACCATGTCAGAATGGCCTGCCCAACACTTACATATTTCATTCTCAAAGAATGGCTCTTAGCTCTAGGATGAATGTCAGTCCCAGAATGAAACAAATTTCTAGTAACTGACCAGGTGCTTCCATTCTCCCAGAGAATGGCCTCTCAGCACTAAGCTGAGCTTCAGACCCAGACTGAATCAATTTCCTGGTAACTAACAAGGTGCCTCCATTCTCCTAGAGAATGGCTTCCCAGCACTAATCTAAGCTTCAGTCCCAGACTAAATCAAATTTCCTGGTAATTGACTAGGTGCCTCCATTCTCCTAGAGAATGGATTCTCAGCACTAAGCTAAGCTTCAGTCCCAGACTGAATCAATTTCCTAGTAACTAACCAGGTGCCTCCATTCTCCTAGAGAATGTCTTCTCAGCACTAAGATGAGATTTAGTCCCATACTGAATCAATTTCCTGGTAGCTAACGAGGTGCCTCCATTCTCCTAGAGAATGGCTTATCAACAATAAGCTGAGCTTTAATCCCAGACTGAATAAATTTCCTGGTAACTAACCAGGTGCCTCCATTCTCCCAGAGAATGGCCTTCAGCACTTATATTTACTAGCATGATAGGACACACCATCTATCATCCGAGGAAAGGGATCTGCACTTACATCTGACCATGGGAGGCCTAGCCTGCCACCATGTGAGAAAGGATCATAGACTCATCACTTGCCTTTGGAGGGAACCTCAATCTGGAGAACACCAAGCTTCTCCCTGAAGTACTCAAACTTCACTCTGGCCATTTCTAGCATAGAATCACAACAGGAATGATTAGGTCCAAGGATAACCTGTGAGCTTCGCCAAGACTGATTACATCTTAGGACAACCTACATGACCGTTTATGTCTGAGAAGCCTACGAGCTTCACCAGGATTTATGCTCAGACAACCTATCTCGCCAGATATGCTAGAACTCCCTCTTTCAAGAGATCTCGATCTGGATCACAAACTGGAGCTTCATTGCTCCTCTTTGCATCATACAAAAATGCAAGTCAGATCAATCAAATCAAATAGTAGTTTTCAAAAGAAACATACTACCTTCCAAATAGCAAGTGGAAACATATTTTTCCTCGGCTATACTCAGTGCCATGCGGGATTGCTTCCTGCTACACCAAGAAGTGCTCTTCCTATCAATGGCACTGCCTTCCCAATCCAAATCCACTTAACCCTCCAGGTTAATGTTCTGATTCACCTCATACTTGATCCCATAGTCAAATGTACCCTTCAAGTACCTCAATGCATGCTTTGCAATCATCAGGTGAACATGTCTCAATGTGTCCACAACAAAGAAAATATCTGATCTCGTATTCATTAGGTACATCAAGGAGCAAATCATCTGATGATACATCATGGCATCAATCGACTCTGATGAAGCAACACTCAATAGTTTCAGGTTTGATGCCATAGGTGTGGTCATGGCCTTACATTCCATCATCCTGAACCTCTTCAAGATAACCACTGCATACTTCCCTTGTCCCAAGGAGATTCAATTCGCATTCTGCCACACCTCCATGCCTAGAAAGTAGTGCATCATATCCAAGTCCTTCATTTAAAACTCGACAACAAGTCTTCTTCTTGCAACTTTAATGAGTTCCTCTTTTCTGTCAGGAACAAGTCATCAACATGTAACAAGAGCATCACTGGTCTTCCACCTTCAACCTTGAGGAAAAGGTTAGAATGTGCTTTACTTTCAGTAAAGCCTAGATCCATCAGCAAGCTGTCCATCCTATCATATCATGTCAAACCTCAGCATTTTCTGTAGTCACTCCCTCTGAAGTGGAGCATCATACTCCCTCTGCCTTTCGTACTCTATGTATCCTATACTTGAGTTACATGTAGCTTCCTCTGCTACTATTATTCTATGCATCCATCTAGGGTCACTGGATACCAAGATCCTCTATCTTGAAAACATCTTCTTGCACCCATCTATGAGTTTGTCATCCTCTATGGCTTTCATCTTCAACCTTGTAGCAAAGGTTAAGATCTTCATCACTCTAGGTGATCTTCAAGCTTCTCATGTATGTGTTATCCCATGGGTGTCTTCTGAGCTCGTACAAGGCCGTCTTTCATTTGCACACATGATTATGCCTTTCATGTGTATTTCTAGTGGTTGCAAATGTCTCTTCATAGTCTATGCCTTGTGCTACGAATATTTCCTTGTATCCCACAATGTTTCCATCTACTGCATGATGGAACTACAAACTTCCCTTCAGGTCTTGATACTGCATCCTAGACATCATTCTTATTGAAATGGTCTTCCCTATCTTATTGGCTACTTCTTCATAGCTGGAAGGTTCTACATCAATGATGTTGCTGCATTTGTCATATTATTCTTCAGCTTGAACTGTCATCACTTGTTCTTCAAAACAATTCTCATCCTTCTTTGCTTTTAGGTGATTGTACGCGATCTTTCCTACAAGTCAAATGCATTTGTATGGTTAGAAACATTTCATAAGGAATATTCATAGTGACAAATTCTTATGCATAGATATATGATCATGCAACTATTTTAGCCAATACAACATTCATCCATATCTCACGGAAACTTTTCTATATTCCTTCCATCTCTACCAAGACACCATTGAGATTGTGCACTAATCCAATATGTCAACAAAGAGGTTTCATTCTAGATAAGTAGCAATGGAGAGTTGTATAGCACCATGAGCTACTTACCCATTATGCATATTAGTAGTATACTATCATTAATGCAAACATTCTATCCTGCATAACAAATCAACTGAACATAAAAAAATGCATAAGAAAATAATATCATGAAATGACAAATGAATACTTATCTTTATTTGTTTAGTGGGTAGACTCCTTCTTGAGCCTTCAGCTTCATCATCTTCTTCATTCATAACAACATCATTTCTTATCCAAATGCTAATATCGATAAGAGGTTCTTCAAGAGTTGAGTCCTTCGTATTCCTCATCATTTGAGGGATCTTCTTTGGATGGTGAGAGCTTGATATTCAGTGGCTCCCACATTCTTTTCTCTTATTATGAGTCGAGATTCTTCTTGTGTGCACTCTTCCCAGAGTCTGCTGAAAGTAATTACTTCCTTCTGGCACACATTTCTTGAATGAATGAATCCCATGATCTGGGGAGGCCATTCAAGGTGGTTATCACAATGTTTGCATTCTCTACTTATTCATCCACTGCTTCAAGTTGTTCTTTGATTTGAGAGACCCTTGTAAAGTATGACTATATGGTCTCAACATTCTGGATCTTCACATTCTTCAACTGGTTTCTCGAAGTCATCTTTTGATTTATGTTCTTCCCTTCAAATATATTGGTCAAAAAATCAAACATCTCTTTTGGTGTCTTTAGGGAAGACACTTGTGGTATAAGGTGATCCGTTATTGAATCAACAATTATCTTCTTATCCTTGACCAAGTTCTTCTCATGTAAGGCTTTTAGCCTTATCTCTCTCCGGAACTAGAACCTCTCCACTTATGTAGGTGTCCAATTCATTTTCTTGAAGAACTAGTTAGATCCAATACTTCCATGTTTGAAATTTTTCAGTTTCACCAAGCTTGTCATCAATCTAGTGTGATTAGGCATTTTGAAATAAGAACCTCAAATGTAAATAGCAAAAGATAATATCTTACTAATTTGAGGTGTCCATCCTTGTTCCGGAGACGGCTGATCTAGGGTTTGTCATAGAAAACCTAATTTTAAAAACTTGAAATATTTCATATCTGATTGGATAGAAAGATAGAAATTTTCAAGATGAGCTCTCCAATGTACTCATTTTCTGAAAAAAGTGGAGGGAAGATCCTAGAACAAGAAGCCCTAGTTTACCAATTTCTTCTGCAGAAATTCCTAATACTGTTTCTATGGTATCTCTGAAAGCGCTACTCCTATGTGTCTAAAATTTAGTACTATGGTAGCCTCATCTATCCTTGTTACAAAACCAAAGGTTTCATTAGAATTGGCTTCACCAATTGGGACTTATGATCGTTTTACCAAGGTTACATGTTTCAGGACTGCTCAACATAGCGAAGTTGTACGGACTGCCACATGTCACTGTTTCCTCTTCGGGGCCTGAAAATTTTACCACAAAAATAAAAGTCTATGCCCTTTCTGGAAAAGATTGAGAAATTTCATTTGGACCTTTTTATCCCATGATATAGAAATTCTCCCCAGGTGTCCTGTTTGGGGAGGAATCCTAGGAGCGGCTGGAACCCTAACTTGGAGGAATCATATCTCCTGTAATATAGCGAATCTGAGGCTAAAAAATGGACACAGGGTACCTCAAGAATTTATCTTCGACTTATGAAATTTTCTTCACACGGTCCTTCTCCAATATCGAGATATAGCGATTCTACCAAAACTATCAGTTTCAGTATTTTAGGGTTTTTCAGGCCCGGGTTCAAACTGGGGTTTGGCTTTCCCAGAGTTTCAGCCAACCAAAAATATCGACCCAAGTCTCTAAAATTCGATTTTGATTAGGAGATTAATCCTATGCTGGGCTCACTCAAAAATTCCTCTTCTATGAAAAGCCCTAATTTCCCGCAACAAAAACTGAAAATGCCCAGAATCAAATTCCACTTCGATAGAAAGATGCGCCCTTCAATGGAGAGTTAGCCTAGCATCCTTTTGCTGATGGATTGTGGAGAGAGAACCAAAAAGTAAGAAGCCCTAGCTTCTACAGCTGCACAGTGTCTTCTTCTTAGGTTAGCTTTGATACCATGTTATATTTTTATCATTTAAGCAATATGATCTTAGTATCTTATCTAAGAGAATAACATGCACAACGATAAACACAAGGGACAAGAGACACAAAGAATTTTCCTCGGGGAAAACATAAAGGAGAAAACCCTGCAAATTCCTCAAAGATAGAATGAGCACCAATGGCAGCAGTAAAATCCAAAGACAAAAAATATGATCTCCAATAGTTGTCCTCTCGCTCTCACTTGAGAGAGATTCTCCTCTCTCACTCATGCGCCCCAGTGAGTGAGTGTGTGTGACATAAACAAAGAGGATCACTCTCTATTTATATTATTTCATTCACTTAATGTCCACTACAACAATTTGGCCTCACTTAACAATTACTTACTAGGGCTGACATCTCTAGGAGAGTCTAATAACCCTAGTTCCCCACAACTATGGGGACTTTGCCCTTTGATCAACAAGGAGGGTTAACCTTAACTCAATTGTGGGGAATATTGCCTTGAATTACAATGGAGGGTTAAACTCAATGAATTTACATGAATTTTTTACATTATTGAATCTCCCAATCAGAACATCGGGGCATGACATGACTCAATTACATTACAGATAATTCCCAGAGTAAACATCGGGGTACAATACATAAGATAGACAAGTGCATACATTCTGAAGTTAAAAATACATCAACAATATGATGGGTACACAGTGCTGAGGGAATTCCCCTTATGTTTTTGTATTCCCATGCAAAATTCCTCTTATGTTGTTTCAACAGCGTAACAAGACGTTCGAGTTCGTCAGCTTTGAGATTAGGGTTGATATTCAATGTTTTCCCCAAGTCGACTTCTACTAGAACACTCCTGGAATTATCAATTACTGGAATCAATTTAGTGTTACTAACTAAGGATTCTTCTATGAGTTCTTCTTGTTCTCGTTCTTTTAGTGTGCTATCCAGGATTTCATATGCTCATTTAGTGATAGACGTAGGCTCTCTAATGAAATTACAGATGGTGCCATCTTTAGTTTCTGTTTTAAAGTTCAAGGCTCTCTTGATTGTTAATAAAGGATGCATATCTTTTTCTTCCTCTAAATCCATCCATAACGGGATTTCAACATCTAGGCTCGGTCTAGCTAGAGGATATAAATTCAGGTTTTTAATGTCACTTCCATCAGAAATTGTCATGGGCCCTGATCTGCAGCTGATGTATGCATTTGTTGTAGCCAGCCATGGTCTTCCCAAGATCAATGGGTGTTCCCCCAGCTGTGAATTAGGCTGTAAAACAACAAATTCTGCAGGGTAATCCCATGAATCAATGGAGACAATTAGGTCCTCCACAAATTTTTCTGGTTTAATAGTGGATCTGTTAGCCATTTCTAGTATGGTTGGGGCATCCCTGAGATTAGTGAGTCCTAGTTTTTTAAGGTCTCAATGGTCATAACATTTGACTTACCAAAACATTAGAGATTTGAAACTTCCCAATAGATACTGTGATAGTGAGGTTACCTGGGGCAGCATATTTGGACAATGGGACTTTCCCCATCATTAATTCAGAAAACTTCCCCACAACATGCACCGTAGGGGATATTTAGGTTTCCTTCCTGGTTTTTTTACAACCATATCTCTAATAGTTTCAGCAAAAATAGGTATGTCGTGTAGGACTTGCAATAGTGGAATTCTTACCTAAATATTTTTCAACTCTCCTAGGAGGTTGAAACTAGGTTGTTCCACAACCTTTTGCAAGGTTAATCATTCTGGATACAGTGGTTCTCTCGAAGACTGTGTAAGTTTCATTTTAGTACATGTCTCTGCAAGTGTTTCAGCTGTTGTTTTATCATGTATCTCAATTGGTGTTTCAATGTCCTCGATAATGGAGATCATTGAACTGAATGAATTTCCAAATTATGGATTCATTCATTCATCAGTCACAGAGGATGGAACATCCTCAATGACTATTGGTTCCACTACCCTCCCTGATTGTAAGTGTAAATTATTGCATCGCAGAGGGCAAAAGGAATAAGATGGAATGCTGGAAATTTTGAATTGTTGCACCGACTTATTGTTAGTATTGGGGTTAGATTGAGTAGGAAATTGAGGACGGAGTGGTGCACCCATTGGTGTAGAATTATTTGGGAGTTGCAGCTGATGCTGTTGATACTACGGATAGGATGGATGATTATGAGGAAATGGGTTCCCTGGATACATATTTCTCTGTTCCAGAGACCAAGGAGATTGTTGGCTTAGGTGGGGTTCCCATGAAGTCCAAGGGTTTGGATATTGTGCTGCAGGTTGTGAAGGTTAGTGCCACAGTGTGTTAGGATATGATTATTGTGGAGGAAATTGATAATGAAAATTATTCTAGGAATTGAAAGGTGCAAGCTCAAAATTCATACCTGGAACCCGTGGTTGCCACAACTTATTTTGCGAAAATAAACACGATTGTTATGTGTCTATAGTGGATGTTTGAAAGACTTCTTTGGATTTTGGAAGTGAGGGACAATATTTGGTATCATGCTCCAATTCGCACATACCACACACCTCCACCTTATCAAGTGGGTGCTTCTTCCTGCACTTAGGCCAGAACATCCCAAGTACTAGATCTTCAACCACGTGTCTCTATTTTTCTCCCATGAAATCTAGTTGCGAAGAGATCAAACTCATCATGTCAGTTTCAAAATTCTCGAGGAGATTTCCACTCTCTTCTCGAGTATCTCCTCCGCCAGCTAACTTTTGTGTCCATGAGAAAATGTCTCGGTCCCTTGTGCTGGTTTTGGAAGATCCCTTGGAGTATCGTCGACATAAGTCCACAATATGGTCAAAATATTACTTGGAGATATCTCCCTTCCCTAACAGATTAAGCATGTCCAGAAAATATTTTCTTATTCCATGCAACAGAATGATCTTGATGACATCCCTTCCAATAGTGGGTTGGCATGACCTCTGCACATTATACAGAAGCCTTTCCACAAAATCCTCCAAAATCTCATCATATTTTTGCACCATCTTAATTAATTCTTCTCTCTTATCCTCTGTCCTAAAATATTCTTGGTACTTCCTGAGAAATACGTGTTTCATCTGATCCCACATTGCAACATTTTTTCCCCCCAAATCATAAACTAGCATAAGGAATTATCTTTCAAGGTAGCTGGAAATAGTTTCATATTTTGCGTACTCGAGTTATAGTCATAACTTCAACAGAGAATGTCGAACTCAAAGAAGAATTCATTTGGATCCTCTGTGGCCTTCCCATGAAAGTAAGGTAACACTGAGGGTGAAATATTCTTCATAGGGGTCTATCCAGATGTTTTCCGAATGGGGAAATGGAGTGTGCAAACTATTTCCTCATGCTGGAGGTCACCATTATCATTATTATTGTCCCCTAATTCTTCTTCACGATCATCATGGTGACACTCGTTATTCATGATTATCTCTTCCTCTATATTTTATCGATTTTTATGATCTTCAAACTTCTATCGTAACTGCAACCACTCCTCTTTTGTAACTTCCTCTCTGTCAATTCGATAAATGTGCTATGGTCTGCCTAATCCCACAGAACTACCCCTATCTCTTGGAGTTCCTTCCACAAGGACACTAGATGGTGTCACAGCTCCTACTGATCTCTCCACAATTGAAACTGATGCTTCCAACCTAGGATAAAGAGGTCT
Source organism: Pseudotsuga menziesii (assembly GCA_001517045.1). Lineage (NCBI taxonomy): Eukaryota > Viridiplantae > Streptophyta > Pinopsida > Pinales > Pinaceae > Pseudotsuga > Pseudotsuga menziesii. The sequence continues at coordinate 702,940 of LPNX011172601.1, read as the reverse complement.
TCTTCTCATAGATGATGGTCCTTGATTTCAAGCTCACATAGAAGAATTAACCCTGGAAATTAATTCATCAATGAATGTCTTTCTCCCTAAGCCTATGATATAGCCACGACCTCTTCCACCTACCAAGTTATATTTTTGGAGGGTTCTCGGAATATCCCGTTGATTTCTTCTCGTATTCATGCAAGCTTATAAATAACACTTGATCCTGTTGATGTATTTATAAATTTGGAATGTATTCACTTGTATGTCTTATGTATTGTACCTCGATGTTCCTATTGAGAGTATCAGTAATGTAATCAAGTTATGTCATACCCCGATGTTCCTATCGGGAGAATCAATAATGTAATCAACTCATGTAAATTCATAGAGGGTAACCCTCCTTATTGTTCAAGGGTTAACTACTTTTTGGATTTCTCTCTCCACAGATTATCAGCAAAAGGAGGCTAGGCTGACTCTCCTCTCTAGGGCACATCTTTCTGTTGAAGCAGAATATGATTATGAGCATTTTTAGTTTTTGACGCAACACTACAGCAGGAAATTAGGGCTTTCCACAAAAGTGGAATTTTTGAGTGAGCCCAGGCCAGGATTGATCTCCTCCCCAAAATATAAGTTTAGAGATAAAAATCAAATTTTTTGGTTGGGTAGAACTCTGGGAAAGTCAAACCCTAATCTGCTCATGAACCATAACAGTGTAAGATCAAGTTCGGACATCTTAAACTGGTAAGATCTAAATATTTTGTATTTCCATTTGAGGTTATTTTTTAAGATGTCTCATCATACCAAGGTTGATGAAAAGCTTTAGGGAGATGAAAACTTTTGAGCCTGGAAGTATAGGATCTCCCTGGTCCTGGAAGAAAATGAATTGGACTCCTACATAAATGGAGAGGTTCCAGTTCCAGAGGGAGATGAGTCTAAGGCCTTACACAAAAGGAAATTGGTCATGGCTAAGAATATTATTTCTAATTCAATCAAATATCACCTCATACCTCAAGTGTCCTCCCTAAAGACACCTAAAGAGATGTTTGATGCCCTGACCAAGTTATTTGAAGGGAATAACATAAATTGGAAGATGACTCTAAGAAATCAATTGAAGAATGTAAAGATCCAGAATGCGAAGACTATAGAGTCTTACTTTACAAGGGTCTCTCATATCATGGAACAACTCTAAGAAGTAGATAAAGAGGTAGAGAATGCAAAAATTGTGATGACCACCTTGAATGGTCTCCCTAGGGCATGGGACTCTTTCATTCAAGGGATAGGTTCCAGAAAGAAGCTAGTCAATTTTAGTAGATCGTGGGAAGAATGCTCACAAGAATAAGCTCAAATTTTAGCTCGAGAAGAAAAGATGGGAAGTGATGATCAAGCTATCACAGTACAATCCAAGAAAAGAAGAACAAACTATCACAAAGGTAAGCACACTCGCCAGATAAATAACCCTAGAAAATATAACAAACATTTTTCTAAGTACATATGCTTTACATGTGATGAAAGAGGACACTTTGCAAGAGATTGTCCTAGAAACAAAGATAAATCTCACAAGAGGGAGGGAAACAAGAAAAGACATCATGCTCATGTTGCAGAGGATGATGGGACTTCCACGAAGAGAATCAAAGAAGACAATGATGATTCTTCAAGTGATGAAGAATGTGTTTTGATCTCTTCCCTCACAGGAACTGTCACACATGGAAGTAATGATTGGCTTATTGAAAGTGGGGCTTCCAAACACATGACGTGATTCAAGGAATCCTTTTTGAAACTATCTGAACATGAATCACCCCACAAGGTGAAACTTGGGGATGAATACCAGTATCCTATAAAAGGTAGTGGTGAATCTTCCTACAAACTAGACTCTAGAAAGTCTATGAAAATGAAGGATGTCCTATTTGTACCAGGACTAAAGAAGAACCTTCTCTCCATCTTTGCATTGGATGCAAAAGGCATGAGGGTTGAATTTATAGATTACCAAGTTCTCATGTGGCCAAAAGGAAAGACTATTGACGATGTAGTAGTAATTGGAGAGCAAGAGGGAGGTCTATACAAATTGAAGGGCCAACAACAACAATATTTGGTCCATGACTCAGTAGAACCAAATGAACTTTGGCACAAAATAATTACACATGTGCACTATAGGGCACTACCACTTACAAGCAAATATGTTGAAGATCTTCTAGAAATGTAGGAAAAACATGAAGGATTTTGCAAGGGATGTGCGAAAGGAAAGAACACCAATAAGACATTTCCAAGTAGTGAAATTAAGGCTAAAGGAATCTTGGAAATCATTCACTCCGATGTATGCGGTCCAATTTCATCCAATTCATTAAGCGGGTATGGATACTATGTTTCTTTTATTGATGATTTTTCTAGGAAGACATGGATATACTTCATGAAGAACAAGGATGAAGTATTCAACAATTTCAAGGAATTCAAAGCCTTGATCGAGAACCACAAAGAGGAGAAGATTAAAAAATTTTGATCAGACAATGGCGGAGAATTCACATCAAATGAATTCAAGAAATTATGCAGAGATTCAGGGATTAAGAGGGAGTTGACCACTCCATATAATCCACAACAGAATGGGGTTAAGAAAGGAAGAATAGAACGATCATGGAAGCAACAAAGGTAATGCTTCATCTTCAAGATCTTCCTATGTATTTATGGGCAGAAGCTGCAAGCACAATTGTGTATTTACAAAGCTGTAATCCACGTAGAATACTCGAGAACAAGACACATGCAGAAGTATTTTTCGGCAAGAAACCAGAATTCAGTCATCTTACAATATTTAATTGTCTAGTATACATACACATTCCTAAAGAAAAGAGGACAAAGTTAGATCCTTCAGGAAAGAAGGGTATATTTGTGGGATATTCTAAAAGCTCGAAGGCTTACAGAATATACTTCCCAGGATTCAAGAAGATCGACGTCAGCAGAGACGTAACATTTGATGAAGACATAGCTTAAAAAAAATCTAGGAAGAGACCATTTGAAGATCCCGAAGAAACTGAAATACCCAATATCTGAGATACAACCATGGATGAAACAATTCCAGAAGAAGATCGAGAAATGGAAGAACCCCAGGAACCTATAGATCCACCTCAGGAGAAGAATCCTCACAAGAGGAAACCTGCATGGGTATGAGAGGCTATCCAAGGTATAGAGAAATATGGGGCTCCAGAAGAAATGAACAGAGAAAGGAAGAGAACTAGGTCCTACTTCAGATATTTATCCCTATCTTGTGACATCATTGATAAAGAATCTTTCAACTATAAATAAGCGGCAGAGAAGAAAGAATGGAAGGATGCTATGATCGAGGAGTATCAGTCGATCATGAAGAATGATGTCTGGGATGTCATTTTGAGACCAAAGGGGAAGTCTGTTGTGACTTCCAAGTGGATCTACAAGATCAAGCATGCTAAAGATGGTAGCATATAGAGATATAAAGTAAGATTTGTGGCTCATGGCTTCTCCCAAAAAGAAGAGATAGATTATGAAGAGACTTTTGCACCTATAGCCAGATACACTTCCATCAGATCAGTACTTTCTTTGGTTGCAGTAATGAAATAGAAGGTACACCTGATGGATGTCAAGAATGCTTTCTTGAATGGTGTAGTAGAAGAGGAAGTGTATGTGGAGCAGCCACTCGGTTTTGACACACATGACAGGGAGACTCATGTGTGTAAATTGAAGAAATCCCTGTATGGTTTAAAACAAGAACCTGGGACATGGTACGGAAGAATTGACAACTTCCTGACTAGTTTGGGCTTTACCAAGAGTAAAGCAGATTCCAACCTTTACTACAAGGTTGAAGAAGGGAACCCAATGATGCTCCTACTATATGTAGATGACCTATCTCTAACAGGTGTAGATGGGTTGATTGCAGACACAAAGAGGAAGCTAGCTCTTGAGATCAAGATGAAGGACTTGGGGATGATGCATTACTTTCTAGGCATGAAGGTGTGGCAGAATGCAGATGAAATCTCCCTGGGACAAGGGAAGTATGCGGTAGAGATCCTGAAGAGGTTTGGGATGATGGACTACAAGACCATGACCACACCTATGGCATTGAATATGAAGCTATTGAGTGATGCTTCATCAGAGTCGGTTGATGCTACAATGTATCGTCAAATGATTGGTTCCTTGATGTACTTGAGGAATACAAGACCAGACATTTGCTTTGTTATGAACACATTGAGCCAATTCATGACAGATCTGAGACATGTTCACCTAATTGCTACAAATCATATTTTGAGGTACCTAAAGGGTACAGTTGATTATGGGCTCAAGTATGAGGTGAATTAGGATATTAACCTGGAAGGTTATGTGGATTCAGATTGGGTAGGAAGTGCCACTGATAGGAAGATCACTTTAGGGTGCTACTTGAGTATGGGATCAAGCGTGATATCTTGGTTTAGCAGGAAGCAATCCTATGTGGCACTAAGTACATCCGAACCAGAGTATGTTGCAGCTTGCTCGGTTAGCTGTGAGGCAGTGTGGCCGAGGAAGCTACTATCTGATTTGTTTAATATCCAGATGATTGCTACTTGCATATATTGTGACAACCAGAGATGTGTGAAGTTGTCAGAGAACCTTGTGTTCCATGACAAGTCGAAGCATACTAAGATCAAATATCACTATATCAGGGATATGGTGCAGAGAGGAGCAGTGAAGCTCCAATATGTTGCGACAGATGAGCAGATAACTGATGTGTTGAACAAACCATTAGCTAGAGTGAAGTTTGAGTACTTCAGGGAGAAAATTGGTGTTCTCTAGATTGAGGTTCCCTCCAAAGGGAAGTGATGAGTCCGAGAGCTTGTCTGACATGGTGGCAGGCTGGGCCTCCCATGGTCAGATGTAAGTGTAGAGCCTTTCCGACATGGTGGTAGGTTGGGCCTTCCATGATCAGATGTAAGTGTTGAGCCTTTCTAACATGATGAGGTCATATGTGAGTGCGTAGCCTTTCTGACATGATGTGTCCAGATGTGAGTGTTGTACGATCATTTCTAACATGATGAGGTCAGATGTGAGTGCTTGGATTTTCTAACATGATGTGGTCAGATGTGAGTTATGGATGAGCCTTTATAACATGATGAGGTCAGATCTGAGTGATGGGTCTTTCTGACAAGATGAGGTCAGATGTGAGTATTGGGCATGCCATTCTGACAGGGTGGCAGGCTGGGCCTCCCATGGTTAGATATAAGTGCTATTAGGCCTTTCCAACATGGTGACAGGATGGACCTCCCATGGTCAGATGTAAGTGCTAAAGAAGAAGAAGAACTACATGGAGGCTAGGCCTACAATCAACATGAAAAAGGGCCCGCTCTGTAGAACTTTCGATGACGAGTAGAATTGAGGGATAGCACCATTTTTTCGAGAGAGCGGAAGCAGTGATGATGGTGGACTTGATGATGATCCAGAATTTATGATGGTGGACTTGATGACGATCCAGACTTGATGATGGTGGTCTTGATGATGATATAGTGATGAAGACTTGTGCTGATGAATTGTGTCAAGATAATACCTTCCTAGTTAAGAGGGAGTGTTGAAGTATTTATAACTTCAGAATGTATTCACTTGTATGTATTATGTATTATACCCTGATGTTCCTATCGGGAGTATCAGTAATGTAATCAAATTATGTCACACCCCGATGTTCCTATCTAGAGAATCAATAATGTAATCAATTCATGTAAATTCATAGAGGGTAACCCTCCTTATTGTTCAAGGATTAAGGTTCAGAATGTATTCACTTGTATGTATTATGTATTGTACCCCGATGTTCCTATTGGGAGTATTAGTAATGTAATCAAATTATGTCACACCCCGATGTTCCTATCTAGAGAATCAATAATGTAATCAAGTCATGTAAAGTCATAGAGGGTAACCCTCCTTATTGTTCAAGGGTTAAAGTCCCCGCAGTTGTGGGGCACTAGGGTTGTTAGAATCTCCTAGAGAAATCAACCCTGGTGAGTTAATGTCAAGTCAGAAACTAGTATAAATAGAGAGTGAGCCTTTCTATTTATCACACAGTCACTCACACTCAGTTGTAGCGCATAACTGAGAGAGATAAGAAGCCGGGACAAGAGAGAGAGAGACAACTGCTGTCAGGAGATCATATTTGTATCTTTGGTTTTTACTTTTGGTGCTCATTCTATATTTGAGGAAGTTGCGGGGTTTTCTCCTTTATGGTTTCCCTGAGGAAAATCTTTTTGTTCATTATCTCTTGTGATTTATTGTTGTGCTTGTTATTCTCTCAGATAAGATCCTAAGATCATATAGCATAAATGATAAAAATCTAACAGATCCTTGGGCAAGGAACCCGTTCAATCTATTGAAGGATGCACAACTCTTCACTGCGTCTTATTTCTCCTGCACTTGAGAATCAGAACTACCAAAGAAAATGAACCGATTCAACTACTAAATATGCCTATCAATTACCTTCCCCGGCAACGACGCCAAAATGTTGGGCACTCTATATACCTATTAATTTCTTAACAAGCAGAGTGTTCAATATCTAATTGTCAACCCATAATTTTTTTTATTTCAAAGGCAATTAGAAAAGTATATGCATAAAAATTTTCAGTAGTTGATAAGTAAAATGAAACTCACTCAATTCTAATCACTGCTCAGCCAACTCATCTCCTTGTAATAAATCAAAGTAAAATTATCCATCTAGAAATTGAAAAGAAATCTATTTCCTATTGTACCAGTCCTAAGGTTTATGATCTAAAGATAAATCCTCCTAGAATGACTTTTGTATAAAATGGAAGTCTAAATTACCAAACTAAAAGGATCTATAATCATTAATCAAGCAGCAAATTCATCAAAGAAATTGATCTATCTAATAAGGAAAACTATAGAAAGATAAATAACACACAACACAAGAGTTGAGCATGTCTATAACAGCTATAAACACACTTCTGCATAAAGGAAAAGATTAACTACACAGTCGGCTGTCACACCACACCACCTACAAAAAGCCAAAGGAAAACTAAATAATGCAATCGATGAATGAATGTAGTTGCAACTAACCATAAAAATGTATCAAACTGAAATTCCACACTAGGAAAAAGTGAAATACACTAAAACATATAAACTACAAACAACTCTATTAGAAGGAGGACTCTGGCCTTCAAACAAAGATGTTTTCAAAATATCACAAAGTATACAACAAAGAAATGCTGAGAATTGTCACTCCTTTATTAATTTGATAAAGTTGCAGTCCCTCTTCTATATCTCTTACAAATTGCGAACCCCTTGCTCTCCCTGTCTTCGTGAACGTATACAAGAGTGAAACTGTTCAGTTACATAAATTTTAGGCATCCATGAAGATCTTTGATCTTCAGGCTGTCCAATTAAAGCATGCCAGTTACAACCATCAATTCTTTGCACAAGATAAGATCAGGAATAGATAAACTTTACTTCAATTTATTTCACAAACTGACATGCTCAGTTGAATGAGGAAGATTCTCAAGGATTTTCAGTTGCATGCATGAAAGATCCTCTGCTTCCCTTGCCATTAATGTTGACCAAATAATTGAGCAGGTGGCCAATGCCAAGCGACATCAACTCTAGAGTTATGATAAGCTGTTGTGGGTGAGCCATTTTGGAATATGATAAGCTGTTGCAGTTGAGCTACTCTATATTATGCTAAGCTATTGCAGTTGAGCCACCTGGTAATTCTAAACCCTTCTTTTAAATCACAGACAAATCAACACAACGAAAGGTAAAATCCATGATTGTAAGTAAAACCAAGCATAAAATGAAATAATAAATAATGATTTATAAATGAAATATTCATGCTCATTTATGAGGACAAGATAAGGATTCATCTACAAAATAGGGACAAGAATAGAGAAAAAGGATGAAACAAGGTAGAGTACAGAGGGGTAAATTCAGGACCCAACAGGATTAACACCTTCATTCATAACTTTGGTTCCCAAACGTTGTGGTGGTGTTCACAAGGTCAACGCCAACCCTCATACATGACATGAACACTAGCAACCTTGAATCAATGGCGTGCCAAAAAAACCTTTAAAGTGACACATTAATTGCATGCAGATAAACATTTAAACATAAGAAACATACCCTGGAATTGACCTTTTGGAAAAGAATCACCACATTGCACCACTTTAGAATCAAGCATCGCACTGATGCACTAACTATTGATCGAATTCCACTAGCAGCTAGAGAAAAACACAAGGCATAGACTCATTCCTCAACGAGATTCATCACACCACTGCATTGAAAACCATTAGAACCCTCACCATCGTTCGTTCAGGAAATAACATGGCATTTGAAAACCACTGGGTGTTGGCGAAGCCCACCAACAAAGCTTCGTCAACATGGGTTCCCACACTGTCGACGCCCTGCAGTGCAATATCCCTGAGCATCGACCCAGACAATTTTTACCCTACCCAACAACGTCTGTGGAGCAGACGAGGTCTGACTTGAGGCGTTCAAGGGAGAGCTGTCAAAGCCTAGTTTTCGACAGTGGGAGAGGAGGATATGGGGATCCGACAGAGGGACACCATAACTTATGCAATCATCACATAGTATCACAATATTGCAGCATTATTCATGGAACATCAGCACTCACAGCACATCAAAAAGTTACAGAAACATAGATTGCATCAACATAAAAGCAATAGATCGCATTGATATAGCATAAAGAGAGTGAATCACATCTATATTATGCCATTGTAATAAAACGGAGTCACAACATCATAACAGATCTAGAACAATAGACAAGAATTGAGCCATACTCATCACATCATATTAACCTTCCACAAATATACCGCATTACACAATTCTTCTCCAAAACCAAATACTGCATACATCAGGAGAAAACCCAGATAAAATCAGAGTAAAGACAAAAAATTCTCCATAAAATAGATTACGCCAGATCTTATCCCATACAATCATGGATACAATCACATACAATCTCTCACAACTACATCACCTATGACTCTCTTCAATTGCCCCAAAATAGATCTATAAATAGGCTTATCCCTTTACATCAAGGGTCCACTACTAACTGAATTGTAACCTCTACTGACCTATTGCAACAAAAATTGGTCAAAATATACATAAAATATTCAAAAAGTGGTTATTTTTTCGCTTATCGCACCAATCTGCCTTTGCGCGGTACCGTGTGAGCTTGCGCACCTGCTGCAATGCTGCATAACTCACTCACTCCAAACCCCTTGCCAACACCCCCAACACACTTTTGTGGTTCATCCTCGAGCCACGTCAATTCGACAGGGTGTGTACCGAAGTCTTGTATTTAAAATCGTAAAATTGTTGTGCAATTTCACAAACCTACAGCTAGAATTTGCTGGTGATACTCTGACAATTATTCAAATTTTGCTGGACAGGGTGCTCCTCACTAGCCTTGTTATCAACCATTTGTCGATCCTTTTGAATGGCCTGGAGCGTGGCAACATCCTTAACAACCAACTGGCCACTGATTTCTTGGAATTCATCGAGCTGCTCGGGATGCTTTTGTTGGCGCTCTTGTTCCCAGGAAGCTCCCTGCTATATATCCTTTAGTTCTATGGCCCAGGTGATCTGCACCATCAGTGGCATGGCCTTCAGTAATGTCTTCAGGGTTATCAGTTGGCCCTCTTCCTCTTGCACCTACACAGTCAATTGATCCAGTTTCTTATCCTGAACAATACTTTGCCAAAACTGCATGGTCGCCTCCATAATAGTTTTGGCCTCTTGCTCCATGGTGCTGAACTGAGTGGCAACTTATTTAATGGAGGTTTTGCACTCCGTAACCTGTTTTGGCGGCATTGTGGGTCGCACCTGGGCCTGGAGTAGAAAGTTATTATCCTGAAGTTGAACCAGAGTTTTCCCCAAGTGATTGGCCTTTTCGACTAGGGTGAGCCCTATGGTGTTGTCAAAAATGTTATGGCAGGCATCAGAAATATATTTCTCAACTTCACTGCACCGTGCGCATGGCTGCACCTATTTAACAATTAGGCGGTCTTATGCATTCTTGAGGTTGGTAATCTCTTCGGCATCCTTCCGCTGCAACTCAGCCTATGTCGCCTTCAACTGGTTGATTTCTTGTAACTTTTCCTCTACCAACTGCATGCGGACCTAGTGCATCTCCTCTGCTTACTTCTGCAACTTCTCAATGGTATTTCGGGACTGAGCATACCCTTCAGCCAAATATTTTTGCTGTATCGCCAACTCTAGTGTGGCACCATGCTGCAACTCAACCAAATCTATAGTTGATAGTTTGTTAAGATCCAAATTCATGCTCTAGATTGGGTGCAGCTACTAGTGAAATTCTTCATTGACTGCATCGATCGCAGTCGGGGGAGCTTGTGCGTTCCTGGCCCGGGGCTCAGTGCTGATCAATGGGTTGTCCTGACAGAGAGGTCTTTCCGATGGTTGTTTGGAAATAATATTAAAAATGAACTCTAGCCTATCTCTTACCACGCCAAATTCTTCATGGTTGGATTTGTTGATCAGCGTAGATGAATCATTGACGGCTTTGATAAGCCGTTGCAACTGGTCTTCCATTCTTGATTTGGTACCACTGCTCACCTCGTACTCCTAACATCATTTGGTGCGAGTCTCCTCCCGCATACACTGTTCTACATCTTCAGGATTTGTTGATGACTCATTATCAGAATCATGGGTGCTCAATTCTTGCGAGGAAGGGTCTTTAGGGACGTCCGGGGGAATCTCTTTATCTAACTCCTCCTGACTTATCAGGATGCTCCAGTCCCCCGACTAGTCTTGCAAAATAGTATCCAAATATTCTGTGGTGACTTTATAAGGAAATGGTAGCCACTACCGATCAGGGTCCCGCTTGGCCTGAATATGAATATGAATGGAGTGGGGTCCAATAGAAAACTGAAGGATCCCCTGGTACTTGGCCATGACGTAGGGAGAAACTCGAGGAATGGCAATAGCGGCAGCTTACAACGCTTCCCAATAGATCCAAAAATGAATGCCACAGTCTGTTTGGCAACTGGGCTCTTCGACCCACCATAGGTTCTGATAGCAAGCCCCATGACAAACCTTGACTGCCTCAACTGCCATTGGTTGGTAGTCTTCCGGTTCCATCCAAGCAATGAGAGCGATAAGAATCAACAACCAACTATAAGAAAAGGGCTGCCCAGTCTAAGCAGCAAGCACATCTTCAAGTAACTGATTCAACAAAAATAAAGACCAATTAATTTGTACCCCCTCAACACATTTCTGGGCACAAGCGATAACACTCAAATTGCATTAGACTGGTCGACTGCTGTGAACAACCTTGCTGGCCAGAATTCTTGTGCCAATGCGCACCGTTTGGGAGTTAATACTGTCAATGCGATAAGCAGGACCATCCTATTGTAAACCTAAGCACTCCTTTAGCTACTTCGCAAGTTTCTTATCCATATCTCTTCCATGAATATACAGCGTCGGGTCCTCCCCATCCTTAGGAAAAATAGTAATGCTTGCAATCAAGTCGATTGTGACAGGGATTGGTGTATTCAGCCAAAGTGTCCCTCCACGGAAACATTCCAACAGTTTCTTTGCACACGCATGTGCTTCATTTAAGTGGCCAAAATGGGGCATATTGATGAGCCCTAATAACCCAGACTTGTCTAACCCACTGGCCCATGGTTTCGGAATTCGCTGAATGGGGCCGCCAAGCGCCATAGAGATGGATTCATATGGCTCCTCTTGGACATATTTAAGCAAGAGCAGGTCATTATCATCAAACTTAAGCTTGATTAGCGTAGGGATGATATCGACTGAGCATGTCATCCCTTTTGGTAGCGCTGGCAACTTGGTCAGGTACTTCTGATTCTTCGACGGCTGCCGTGGCTTGGCTCCTAGACACGTAGGAGTGACGTATCCCAAAATATCATGCACTAAGACACCCCAAGGTGGCACAGACTCAACAGCTCCTGAGCTCGACAACCTAATCTATGTAGTTCCTTCTCCCCACATTCTCACAGATGTGTGAGTTTTCCTCTTCTCTGGTGGCACAGGACTGGGTCTCTGAGTCTATCGCTTCCACTTAGGAATGGATGATGAACCCACTGGCATACTCATGATTTCTTCTTCCACAGTCGTGGGATGAATAGGGGACTCATACTCACTCGATATTTCAATAGCGTCAAGTCCGCTCAGCATCCCTTACCCCTCAAAACCTGAAAATACACTCAACAGCTTGAATTGCACTTCATGCAATCACTCTGCACAAAATTCACCTTCTACTTCTGCTCTCACAACTGAAGAATGCCATCTGACGCATCCTACGTGGTGTTTTATGGCCACTTCCAATCCAAATCCATCATTACCAAATCTAACTTCACCATTATTGCTAAATTGAGTATTAATGACGCCAAATCCATCGGTGATCTTATGCTTCTGACAGTCGGATCACCCATTAATGCGATTCACTTCAATAAGAGCCGCCAGCCAAATCATTTAACTACCTGCTTTTATTACTTGATTTGACCACCCCACAACCCTACAACTGTCGCAACTGGGAAACTGGCTACTGCTACCAATTTTAGCCTTATGCAGCCTCTCCCTTGAGGCTTGCCTTGCATTGCTGAACTAAAATCTTCATTTTTTTTTAACACTTCATGTGGTACGCATCGACAGCCCCGTTCTATAGGGCTTCAAGTGACTCCCGTTAATGAGCTTCAGCAACATTGCGCCATCTAATTATTGTAACTGAACTTCATTTCCAGATGTAATGGAATGAACAAGATAGGGACCTAACCAGTGAATTTGTAACTTACCTGGATGCTTGAGGATCTTACTGTCGTATAACAACACCAAATATCCTATCGCAAACTGTTTATGCTTAAAGATCATGCCATTCCTTCTGTCAATCCTTTGCAACTTGTTTCTAGAATCATGCAATGAAACGATCTTCTTCAAGCTGAATCAACTGCACAACATGTTCCTCTAATGCCACTGCATCATCCATGCCCGTCGCTGCGACAATGCGCAAGATGGGAACAATATAGTCCATAGGCATGACTACCTCTTTCCCATAAACCAACTTAAATGGCGTCTGACCTATTAGCCATTTTCAAGTAGTTTGATAGGCCCATAGAACTATAGGAATTTTTAAATCCCATTCATCATGGTTATCGATACATACCTTAGTCATCGTTGTATCCAAAATTTTGTTGAAGGCCTCAACAGTACCATTTTCCTGCAGGTGGTATGGTGTACTCTTCTTATGTTGTATCTAGAGCTCCTCAGTTAGTGCTTGTACCATATGGTTGACAAAATGACTACCCTGGTCACTCATTAGGATTCTAGGACACCCAAATCGCATCACAATGTTCTCAAAAATAAATCGTGCTACTGTCGTAGCAGTACAATCAGCGACTGGTGCAGCTTCCACCCATCGAGTCAGGTAGTCAGTTGTAGTAATAATATAGCAGGTTCCAGTGCACTTACCTGGTGGATTGATAGGACCCACAAAGTCTACAGCCCATTTATCAAATGGTTGTAGAGTCACATGTGGCACCAGCGACATCTCATCCCTTCACAATGGTTTACCAACCTGCTAGTAGACATCACAACTCCTTGCATAGTCTGCAGCATCATTATGCAACGTGGGCCACCATAGCTTAGCATGCAACACTTTTTGTGCAGTAGTGTGGCCTCCATAGTGACCTCCCGTGATTCCTACATGTGATTCTTCTATAATGGGACCCTGCTCATGCGGTACGACACACCATTGCAATATTTCATCCGGTCCAATTTTATATAACTGTCAAGCAATTAGTTGAAAATCAAAGGCTTTTATAACCAGGTGCTTCTTTTGTCTAGTCGACATGTCTGCTGGGGTGACACCAGTAGACAAAAACTAAATTATTGGTGCATAGTGATCATCTGCGACTTCAACTCAAAACAATTGCGCATCTGGCAAGCCATCATCAATATTGGTTGGTTCTTCACCATTCTTAACACATGACAGATGATCCGGGCCAGCATTTAACCGTCCCAACTTTACCACTATTTCAAAATCAAACTCTTGGAACAAAAGCAACCACCTATAGATTCTACCCCCCAACACAGGCTTATTGAATAGGTATTGTAAAGCAGAATGATCAGTGAACATCTTGAAATGTCCTCCCAACAAATAGTGCTTGAACTTTTGTAGAGCATAAACCATCGCCAGGCCTTCCCTTTCGGTCATGGTATAATTTCGTTCAGAAAATGATAACTTCCTACTAGCATATGCTATTGGATGATCCAAGTCACCTTCGCCTGGCTGTGCAAGAACAACCCCCAGCGCAATGGAAGAAGCATAAACATGCACATGGAATTCTTTATTCCAATCAGGAAAAACCAGTATTGGTGCAGAGGCCATCTTGGCCTTCAGGGTGTCAATGCTTCCTTGACATTCCGGAGTCCATTCAAATGTGACGTATTTCTTTCACAACTTTTCCATGGGATAGGTAATCGCAGCATATCCTCTGATAAACTTGCTATAGTAGCCCGTATGTCCCAGTGTTTCCCAGAGCATTTTTACATTTCTCGGTGGTGGTAAACTAAGGATCAGTACAATCTTCGCTGGATTGACCTATAGACCTTCTTTGCATACAATGTTACCTAGTAGCATGCCAAAGGGTGCATATAAAATACATTCAAATGCGGCATCTTTCTTTAACAAATTTTCCATGGGAGAGGTAATCGCAACGTATCCTCTGATAAACTTGCGATAGTAGCCCGTATGTTCCAGTTTTTCCTATAGCATTTTTACATTCATCGGTGGTGGTAAACTAAGGATCGGCACAATCTTCGCTGGATCGACCTACAGACCTTCTTTGCATACAATGTGCTCCAGTAGCATGCCAAAGGGTGCATAGAAAATACATTTTTTTGAATTCAATGCAATATGATGCTGCCGACACCGTTCCAGCATCAATCGCAGATTGTCTAGATGGTCTTTAATCAGGCCATAGATGGTCCAGTCATCCATATATACCTACAGGAATTTTTGAATAAAATATTTAAATACAGCGACAACTACATGGGAAAATACAGTGGGTGCATTCTTCAGACCAAATGTCATGACGATATATTGGAAACAGCCCCACTCGGTGACAAACATAGTTTTATGACAATCCTCCTTCACAATCTGGATCTGGTGGTATCCTGAAAAGCCATCTGTGAAGGAATATACCTCCTGGCCGACTACACCTTCCAGAAATTCATCTGTAAAAGGGTTCAGGAATGGATCGTGTGCACATGCATCATTCAACTTTCTCAAATCAACACAAATGCAGATTTCACCAGTCTTCTTATCTTGGAACACCATTGGGCTTATCCACTCTGATTCTTCTACAGGTTAAATGATCCCAACATTGAGCATCCTATTGATCTTAGCTTTCATGCGATCCGTGTACCTCGGGTTCAGTCTATACGGCCTCTGGCATACTGGTTTTTCATCTGTCGTGAGTGGAATATTCATTTCCCCCAAGTCGTTGAGTATTCCCTTCATTTCTGAAAATCGCGTTGGGAAAAGTTTCTGGAATTCATGCAATAGATCTGTGATTTTGGCCATCATCTCGTCGCCCGAATAGTCTCTGACATTAGCAAATTTTGGATTCTCGGCCGACCCAATGTTAACTTTCTAGATCCTCAACAGTTGATTCATCGAGTCTATCGGTATGTCAAGAACTGTGACACCATGAATTCCTTTGGACTCTGGAATATTAACATTCTGCAGCTCGTCATCATCTTCAGGTTCCCCAGACAAGTTGTAGCTCGTCATCATGGATTGGATGGATAAATTTGCATGAGGAGCAACGGGGTATGCAATGGGGATGAATTTTAGTACTACATCACGGATAATATGCAAAGCGTTACATACCTTGGGGTTGGCGTCCTGGAAGCTAAATGTTTGCACAAAGCAAACTGACAATTCCTCCCAAGTGGTAATGGTTCTACGTAATTCTGTTGCCACATACCAAGATCTTGGAATCTCTTCTAGAGTATGAACAAAAGTGTGAACCCACTCATCTCTAGTTTGTGATGTCCATAACGTCTGACACTCGATCAAATGAATGGTGGGGTCATTTTTTCCATCATATCTCCCATCATGATAGACCTCTACATCGCCAAATCGGACCATCATTAATCTGCGGCAGTGCTCCTAGTCATGGATCATCCATTTATGTGCCTCCCACCATCGAGCCGGAGTAGCCTTTAGTGCGACATCAAGAGCCAGTATCCTTTGTGGTTCAAACACCTTCCCTTCAAATTCTTGAAAGTACTAATATAGTCTCGGCATTCCTTAATAAATGGGAAACTCAACAGTCTCAGTCGCAACATTTTGGAGAGACTGTGTAATCAACCCACATTTTCTGAATGATAGCTCATGCAACCGATTCTGCCAATTTTTTAGAGCATCGTCAGAGTCGGAGGACATAGAACATGCGCTATGTCATCCAAGTTTGCCATCGAAAGTAGGATGGATATAGTCCTCATAGAATTTATAAGCATGATCCCAACTTCTCCCGACTTCATCCTTTACAGGTTCGATATATGGCCACCCTTCTTGAGGTTCCATAGGAGCAATGACCCTAACATCCTGGTTTTCAAATGTCGTAACACATTTTTTGAAGTTGATAACTGCCATGCTATCATTAGCCCATCCAATTCCTAGCAACGCGGGATAGGAACCACCATCGCCTACAACTTCTATCATGTCAAAGTTAGCACGTTTTTTCATACCTTCAATGTCGACAACCAAGTTTGAAACACGACCAATGGGATGAACCTTAACTTGGTTTGCTAAACACAATTGTACCGGCGACCATCCCAATGTGGGCTTTCCCATCAATTTCCAAGTTTGTTTCATCAGGATGTTTACATTTGATCCAAGGTCCAAAATGACCAAGTCAACCTCATAATCTCCAATCTGGATATTCATTCTCATCTCCTTGCCAGTCTTCCTTTTTTGCAAGGAATTCACAGCAGAATCCTTCACTGCCTTATTCGGAAGGTGTAATAATGTCTCAAGCTCAACAAGGGTTTCTGAGTCCCTCACTAGCAATAGAAAACTCTCAAAGAACTTGCGCAGGGTACCATACTGTTGCGATGGTCCTACCTCTATAGAGGGGTTGAAAGTGGAAGGCATATCAATAATTGGTAACTTACCCGGATTTATCCCGATTACATCCTTTGCATCTAAGAAGGTATCTTTCTCTATCACAATATCAAATGCGAACTTATTCTTACTAGCGAGCTGAACTTGTAGCTATGGTCCATCATCCCCAATTGTCACACCAGTGCGAGTGACAATCCCAACGTCGACATCCTTCATCCGCATCTCAACCTGAATAGTGGCAACAGTCGATCCCTAGTTTAAGTTCAAATGCGGGTTTTGAGTCAATGGTTGATTCATTGGTTGGTTCTGTGTCTGCAGTGGGTTCTGAGTCTGATTCTGCAGTGGGACCTAATTCTGTGTCTGTAGTGGGTTCTGAGTCTGATTCTGCAGTGGGACCTAGTTCTGCATTATCAACTGGTTTTGTATTTGTAATGCAGGTGGATTCTGATTCTACGTATTCTGTAACTGAGGAATTTGTCCTTCCTACCATTTTGCAATCAACTGAGGGAAACTTTCAACATTATGATCGCTGGCTGCATAGTATGTGCACTGCGCATGAGGGCACTCCCTCTGGTAATGCCCAAATACCCCGCAGGTGTAGCACTGGATTGATTCATGACCTCGTCCTCCTCCTCGACCTCTGAACCCTCTGCAGAATCCTCCCCAGACTCCTCCTTGATGAAACTACGATTGGCCCATTTGTTTCTACAATGGGTTAGGTTGTTGCTAGACATAGTTCACAGCTTGAACATATTGTGTCTGATTATAGTATGGTCATGGTGCCTGGTTATACTATGGTTGTACCATCATTTGCGATTGTGATGCGAACTGTGGTTGTAGTGCGAAGTGCGGTCATGCTATAAACTGTTGCTGTGGTTGTGCAAGGACAAACTGCAATGGATGTGGTGGTGTATATGGTACCTGTGCTACTGGTTGCACTACTTGCGGCCATGCTTGCACTATCCAGGGGTCCTCCCCTTTCACAAAGTATGAATCATATGTCCTTTCCTGGAGCAAATCATAAGCACGACAGTTTTTTTCATCATGTCCAACTGATCGACAAAATGTATAGTACAAACTTTTTACTTTGGTAACCATCTTCTGCATGTAATCACAGTTCTTCTGTCAATGCCCATAGACCTGGTAGATGTGACACCATGGTGCACCAGCACCACTCAATGGATTGGGGGCTCTTGACACCAAATAATTTCGAAATGTCGAGCAGGTATCCTTAGTATGTCCGCTTGCATGGCAATGGGTGCACCAAATATCATCGCGATATTCCTTGGCCTTTTTGATGTCTTGCAATTACAGCGTCAAATTGGCCAACTAGGCCTGAATCTTATTCATTTCAACAATGGTTTCCCCTACTGGCGATGCCTCAAATTTCATCACAATCTCCAGAGCCTCGCTCTACGTCGCAATATTTTGTTGCATTAATGGTTGTCAAATATGCAGGACAAACACTGCGATAAACCATTCTTTATGCTGAACATCACTCATCTAAAAACTGACCCAAGCCATCAATGTCTTAAATCGCTGATCAAAATCCCAAATCATTTCATTGGGGAATTGTTTGATCTATTTTAATTCAGTAATGTACTGAGCTTCGGACTTCGACTTCTTAAATTTCTCAAATATCCCTGTTCTAATCTCATCCAATGTTTTTTTAGTACCTCCCTGAGGCACCCGTGTGAATCTCATAAACCATTCCAATGCGCGGCCCCTCAGAGTGGTGGCTAGCTAACTTTTCTTGACATCATCATCGATAGTTTATTGCACAGTTTAGATCGCTTCACATAAGAACCAGTACTGCTCTAGATCATTGGTGCCATTTCCGTTGAATATTGGCAACTTCATTTCATCTCTTGCCATTCTGGGCCTTCTTCCTCCTGTTGGTGCCCTATTACTAGACTATTGCTGAGACGTCGAGCAAGTCGACGTAGAATGCACGTTCCTTCCTTGTGGTTGAGTAGTGTGCGGAGGAGTAGACACGTTACTGCTGGGGTTCGATCCTGTCATTTTTCTGAGTGTAGCTTGGGCATGTATGTCCTCATCGTCACAAAAAGTTCACTTCCTCCCATGTGGTTTTTCTTCACGGTATCACACTTCGACTTCAGCAGGACCTTCTCTCATCTTCTGCCTCTTTTCTCGAAACCTTGCTCCTCCCCTCATACAACCACTTGTTTCTTAGGTGACCTTTACATTCTCACTAGAACTCATGACCATCTACCCCTTGGTTCCTTATGCATTTCCCCCCTTTCTGTCACAATGCCTACATCCCCCGCACACCAGATTCCACTACTCATGGTCCATCTTTAGGATACCCTTTTCACAGACTAGTTGCTTAATAGACAATTGTAGTGACAATAAGAATCTTCCTTGAGGTCCACTGAAAAAATCACTTTTCGCTTCGCTAAAAGATTTATTAGTATCAACAGCAAACTCAATCATGTATCTTTCTAAGATAATATCCAACCATACCTCAACTACTCTTGATACCTTATTACTGGTTTCTTGCAGCTCCTGGATCAATTCTGGGGTCTAGGATGTTGGCTCTTCTCCTTGAAAGTTTGTCTTCCACTTAGTGAACTTTTCCAACCATTCATGCAAGAGCATAGGGAATTCACAAAAGAACCATTCATGGGGACCATCGTGCATATATCTATTCAACTAGTGTCCCGTCGATAGCTTAGGATTCTGGTTTTTGGCTTCATCAAACTCCCACAACTTCTGATCAAACCATCCCTCAATCTATGGTCGATTCGGATGCCTAAACATATCCCCCTCTTATTTGTAACTCGGTCCTAGCAACGAAACCATTTGTTGGCGAATCCCACCAACAAAGCTTCGTCGACAGGGGTTCCCACTCTGTCGATGCCCTGCAATGCAATCTCCCTGAGCACCGACCTAGACATGTTTTACCCTACCCATCAACATCTGTGGAGCAGAGGAGGTATCACCCGAGGTGTCCAAGGGAGAGCTGTCAGAACCGAGTTTTCTATAGTGGGAGAGGAGGATATGGGGATCCGATGGAGGGACACCATAACTTATGCAATCATCACACAGTATCATGATATTGCA
This sequence comes from Pseudotsuga menziesii, assembly GCA_001517045.1. Lineage (NCBI taxonomy): Eukaryota > Viridiplantae > Streptophyta > Pinopsida > Pinales > Pinaceae > Pseudotsuga > Pseudotsuga menziesii. The sequence continues at coordinate 682,761 of LPNX011172601.1, read as the reverse complement.
ACATTATTCATGGAACATCAGTACTCATAGCGCATCAAACAGTTACAGAAACATAGATTGCATCAACATAAAAGCAATAGATTGCATCGATATAGCAGAAAGAGACTGAATCGTATCTATATTATGCCATTGTAACAAAATGGAGTTGCAGCATCATAACATATCTATAAAAATAGACAAGAATTGAGCCATACTCATCATCATATTAACCTTGCACAAATATACCGCATTACACAATTCTTCTCCAAAACCAGAGACTACATATATCAGGAGAAAACCCAGATAAAATCACAGTAAAGATAGAAAATTCTCCATAAAACAAATCACGCCAGATTTTATCCCATACAATCATGGATACAATCACATACAATCGCTCACAACTACATCACCTATGACTCTCTTCAATTTCCCCAAAATAGATCTATAAATAGGCTTATGCCTTTACATCAAGGGTCCACTACTAACTGACTTCTAACTGCTACTGACCTATTGCAACAAAACTTTGTCAAAATATACATAAAATATTCAGAAAGCGGTTATTTTTCCACTTATAGCACCAATCTACCCTTGCATGGTACTGTGTGAGCTTGCACAGCTGTCGCAATGCTGCGCAACTCACTCGCCCCAAACCCCTTTCCAACACTGGGCAAAACTTCATTTAAAAACCATTGGGCAACAATGCATTTAAAAACCATTGGGAGATGTGTAGACAATATACAACCACAACATAACACCATTGCATCAACACCCTCACCCATGAACTTCGATGAATGTACACCCAATCCTACATTTACACCCTCCTCCGACTGCAAATCCTGCATTTACACCCTCGGGCTAACCTTTCGAAGAACCAACTCATATGGAAATTAAAACCATACCAAATAAAGCATAGCACCAAAAACAAAACAAAAATCCCATTTAATGATGCTTACATGAGCTTGCCACCTACACTTGGAAGGGGATTCCCGAGGCATGAGGTCAGCTGCTCCCAGCCAATAATGAGCTGACAAAATAACAAAATAAAATAAAAATACAAAAACTTCTACATTGCAAATACCAAAGTATATAATAAAAAATTAAAAAAAAATACAAATTTACCAAATATAAATGTCCCCCATGGGGACATAATAAAGTTTTGTAACAAAATTACAACTAGAGGAAAAATATTTTCCAATCTATATTACTATCGCTTGTTAATTATTAAATATTATGATTTAACAAAAAATACAGTTGTTAAATAAATTAATTATTTCGACACTTCATTCAAGTCAAGGCTCTGAATATGAGACTTACCTCTTTTATCTAAAAATGTATCGATTTGGAATATCAGCAACATTTTTGAGTTGTACTGCATGAAGCAAACTGAATGCAAATGGCCAAAGACCAATGTTGGACAAATGAGTATTTAATGGAAGTCATTGAATGAATTTTTTTTTTCCGTATGCTCGATGGGAAAAAGATTTTCCATTTATAGCATTGCTAACATCATGTCACCGCCTGGTCGTGGGGCACAGGAACCCAGGGCAATGTCACGTACACCAGACCAATGGTAGCCTTAAAACACACAATTAAAAAAATAAACTTAAATAAAAATTGTATTGAATATTGCAAAACCTTAATCTAAACTGTCATAACTTTTTAAATTGCTCCATATTAATATACCTGAGTGAGTCATATATATCCCCTTGTCGAGGACATAATAATAGAACAAACAACTATCTTCTACTCCATAAATTTTGATAGAGATAGTTGGAAAAAAATATCTAATGTGAGGTAGCTCATTTAATGCTGTCGCAGGGCTGCTGCAGGTTGTTGGATCTCAAGCTATGGTCTGCAGCATCTTTGTGGCAACATTACATGGACCACTTTGCGACAACATTACATGGACTGCTGCATGTTGAATATTGTACCACCTCCATAATTGAATCAAAGCTTGAATGAGCTGGATGATCTCATGACAAGAACTGCCCCGACCATTAGGAATTGAACCATTTAGTAATTAGGAATTGAACCATTTAAACATAAAACAAGATGGTTTTACTATAGAAAACCACCATTTATTTGCAATTTACCATTCTTCGGGGCAAAAAATGATAAAATTGATTTATATGTACAAATAGAATATACATGGGATTTATATGTACACAATATTATACTTGTAGAAGGATCTATGGTGGATACCAAGCATCAGGTACTTAGATTGAATTGTTTGTGGGGTTTCCAGATATCCAAGCTCCTTTAATTTTTTTAAATAACCCTAGACTTAAATAGGGATTTTTCCAATATTTTTTTCCCAAACAAGAGGCTTTGAAATCTATTATGGGATTGGAATTAAAGTTGAATCTAGTTCTACAACGTTTATATGATTAACATTCTGTCTTTTGGAATTTTATAATTCTAGTGTTATGTATAATTCCCTCTCTTCAGAATCAAGACTTCATTAAAAAATAGAGTTGAACCATGTTTTATTATTCAATCCCAAGCACAAGTTGGAACTTAGGACTTATCCATTGATATGTATAGCTAAATCAAGGGATCAATTTTTTTCTTCTTTTGAGTCGAAGTGAGATGATAATGATTTCAAGAAAACATAAAGCATCCCAATGATCAATAATGAATTTCGTTCATGATGCATGTCTATTACAAATCATACTTTCACTCTAGAGAAAATCTTGTTGTTGCACCCAATTATAAGTAAGCCTCACTAGCCTTGACCAGAGATGCATGTACATGCGACCAAAAGAATGAAGTATTAGTAATGACACTAAAAAACCCTTCCCTTCAATTCTTGTACACTATAGGTCACATCATATATAAAATACCAAGAATGAAGTATTAGTTTGCAATTCATGTTTTGATATATATATATATATATAGAGAGAGAGAGAGAGAGAGAGAGAGAGAGAGAGAGATACACATACATACACACATATGTGTGTTTGTACCAAGAATTATTTGTATACCATCCTAGATCCAAACCCTAGGCTCTATCAAGCGTCCAGAGGGATCAAATATCTTAACGTGTGAACCTCTCCTCGAATAGATCCTTGAGTGTAATACATGAGAAGAGGCTTGCTCCTCGAGATTTTTTATCCCTCTCCACACTTGATAGAGCCTAGGATTTAGATCTAGGCTGGTTCCAGTCATGGGAGGTGACACAAAATTGGAGTTTGATTAGAATTATGTAATTATATATATTTGACGATTATCATATTGTAAGGAATAGGTTAAGTTGAAAACACATATATCATGCTCAATCTATCTTCTTCACCTTTTCTTATCTTCACACATGGTATTTTTGACATCTTCTCATATCGATCATATGAGAAGGGAGGTTGAAATCATATACCTGCCAAACTTGAACTCAAGATATTGTTGTAAATGTCATACCCTGCCTCTCTTGCATTCCAATATTAATAGTACAACTTTCTCTATGTCAATCCTTGTGACTTATGGATTTTTAATCCCAAAGCAAGTTTCAATGGAAGTTGTTTTTTATTAACTCTTTTGTCAGGTGTAATAGAAGCAACTTGAGGAAACAATTCATCCCATGGTACCCCCACATAATTATCAAATTTTATTAAAACATATGTGGGTGGTTCTGGAGGCAAACTTACGGGTTATATACAATTTGTTATATAACTCCGAGAGTATCATTGATGAGTTTTGCATCAGTCCATGGGTTTGATGTGAGAATTTCCCTTGCTCCTACATCTATAAGTATCTCAAGTTCCAAGTTTTATTCATCTCTTTCCATAGAATAGTTTTTTGCTACAGATGTAGCAATATTGGCCGCAATAGGAAAATTTAGGCTTCTTATTAAACACTTGTTATGACAATTTACATCGTCATTTGTCGTAAACAAATGTATCTCATTATCGAAGGAATTTTTCATCGAAGCATATAAGGAAGTATCTGTATGAGTCATTAGTAATTTCCAATGCTCTATTGTTGTAATTTTATCTCTAATATTCATTAACAAATTATGTAAAAAATTGTTCATTTTTTTGTCATTCTGTTAAAACACAATATGCAGGGTCACAACTATTCTGAATGTGTTCCACATTTCTTTTGCAATACCCTCAGATGCATATATAGGATTATCCATGAAAAGTGCCAATTGTCCCAAATCATCGACCAATATAATTGATCTACCATGAAAAGGTATATTAGCATTTTCTGGGAAGGTTTGGCAAAGACTTGAATCCATTTTGATTAATAGATTTTTTCCAATAAAACTCATTTCAGCGATCTAAATATATTTGACATTCCTCATCTATTCGTGTAATTTAATTAAACTCGGTCCTCATAAATGATTAATTTATTTTATCAGTATATGTAGTGCAGAATGGACTATTGTTGTGGATATGTTGAAAGCTGCAATCCATGTAGGAGCTAAAAGAAGTAATAGACTTTTCCCTGGATGCGAGACATTTTCAAGTGTATTTTGAGTAGCCCCATTCAAATATGACTTCCCTATACCTGCGGTTCCTTGGATTATCATGCATAGTGGATCGACACCCGATCTATAATTCTCAAAGATAACATCGTATGTTATTATTTGCTTAACCCCCAAAATATCGATTGAGTAAGACTTTGCATGTTTATTAGTAGAATTTTTTTTCAATTTTCACGTCTCAGAGATGAAATGAAATGCACAGTTGGAAGTATATTCATCTAGAAAAGTAGTGTTCCAATCATGCATATGATCACGATCCCTATGTCTAGGCATCTCAAACTCGTTATAATTTATAAAATGATTTTTATATAATCCACATATGATTTCTCATTCATGTTTCCTGGAATCTCTTTGTGGATTCGGATGTTATTCTTCTTCCTCGGATTCAACTCAATCAACTCTAGGCACTGGTTATCGATCACCATTTCAAGGTATATATTGATTTTTTTTTCAATTTTGTACTATTTCATCAGATGTGTGGTGGCCTATATCTTTTCGAAAGTCACGAATTGTCTTGTACAAAACCAACTCGGACCAAATTTTTTTGATGCTCTATTGTTGTAATTTCCAATTAGTAATTTCCAATGCTCTATTGTTGTAATTTTATCTCTAATATTCATTAACAAATTATGTAAAATATTGTTCATTTTTTTGTCATTCTGTCAAAACACAATATGCAGGGTCACAACTATTATGAATGTGTTCCACATTTCTTTTGCAATACCCTCAGATGCATATATAGGATTATCCATGAAAAGTGCCAATTGTCCCAAATCATCGACCAATATAATTGATCTACCATGAAAAGGTATATTAGCATTTTCTGGGAAGGTTTGGCGAAGACTTGAATCCATTTTGATTAATAGATTTTTTCCAATAAAACTCATTTCAGCGATCTAAATATATTTGACATTCCTCATCTATTCGTGTAATTTAATTAAACTCGGTCCTCATAAATGATTAATTTCTTTTATCAGTATATGTAGTGCAGAATGGACTGTTGTTGTGGATATGTTGAAAGCTGCAATCCATGTAGGAGCTAAAAGAAGTAATAGACTTTTCCCTGGATGCAAGACATTTTCAAGTGTATTTTGAGTAGCCCCATTCAAATATGACTTCCCTATACCTGCAGTTCCTTGGATTATCATGCATAGTGGATCGACACCCGATCTATAATTCTCAAAGATAACATCGTATGTTATTATTTGCTTAACCCCCAAAATATCGATTGAGTAAGACTTTGCATGTTTATTAGTAGAATTTTTTTTCAATTTTCACGTCTCAGAGATGAAATGAAATGCACAGTTGGAAGTATATTCATCTAGAAAAGTAGTGTTCCAATCATGCATATGATCACGATCCCTATGTCTAGGCATCTCAAACTCGTTATAATTTATAAAATGATTTTTATATAATCCACATATGATTTCTCATTCATGTTTCCTGGAATCTCTTTGTGGATTCGGATGTTATTCTTCTTCCTCGGATTCAACTCGATCAACTCTAGGCACTGGTTATCGATCACCATTTCAAGGTATATATTGATTTTTTTTTCAATTTTGTACTATTTCATTAGATGTGTGGTGGCCTATATCTTTTCGAAAGTCACGAATTGTCTTGTACAAAACCAACTCGGACCAAATTTTTTTGACAAACTTCTCATCTTTTTGATCAGGAATAGAGTTAAACCAAGGAAATACATGTACAATAGATACATTCCTTCATGGTAACCATTTCCCCCCCACTGATGTTTGGCATATGAAAAATATTTTGCAACATCTATCATTGTAATTTTCTCCATATTCTTAGGTCACTTAGTATATGCATCAATCAGAGAATTATCATTGTCGGCATTATACGCATCAACGTGTACTTGTTTGAAAACATTCATACCAACATTTAAAACCACAAAACGATGGATATGATTAAGAAAGAGGAAGCTCTAGAAGCAAATGACATATCTCCTATGCACCAATGTCCTTTTCAATAATGGATTCACACAACAAACTTTTATATGCATGTGTTGCTTGTTCGTTTGGATTCTAGATAGAAGAGACACACATCAACATATCGTGGAAAGTTTTAGATCCTTTTTTAGCTTTAGCAATGTATTTTTATATGTAATTAATAACCACGTGCTTGGAAAGTACAAGCTGTCAATATATATCATCCCTCCATATCATGAGTTTTTCACAATTGTGTGTATTCACTCTGTCATCATTTCATCTAGGTTCATACTTTTTTCTCCTTGTTCATCAACGTAAAGTTTTTACTTGTCACATATATCCCATGGTGCCTTGTATCAACATACCATTCTTCCTCCCTTCTTTCGAAGAAAAGTTTTCTCACTGCAAGTAATATGATGCTCAACACAATTAAGAAGTTATTCATAATCAATCATTGGAACCGATTGAAATATTTGTTCTGTGTCCTTTACAGAAGGATGATCTTCTACATTATTTCTAATTTGAATATTTTGTTGATATCCTTCATGTGGATTAATTGCATGCACACATTTGTCGAAATACTTTTTTGAAGATATAACTTCTCTAGGATCATCCCAATTCAAAGTGTCCATGTTGGGAGCATTTTTAACCAAAGAAACCCATGGATATGAGAAGATCCACAATGCTTCCATTTGTAGTGACTCCAATAATCTGAAGCTTGATGAAAATGTTCAAAAAATTATTCTCAAAACATTGTATGTATCAAGTGCATATAATGTGCTATGATGTGAGGATTATCAATTACATTTTGACATCTCCATTTTCTCGCTTCACTTGGATTTGCAGGACTTCTTCCTGGCATTAATTTATGCAAATGAGGGCATTGCATATCTGTTGCACTTAGTGTGAATAATTTTTTCAGAAAACTAATATTTTGAATCAAATCAGATAACTCTTGATGACACTTGTATGCACGTGTACCTCTTAATACCGTCCCAAATCTCATTAATCTTTCTCCCAATCTTGAATCTGGAAGATTTCATAAATGTTGTCGTAACTCTTCCATTGTTGTGGGTAGTTCAGTAATATTTTTTTTGAAAACAATTTTTGAGGAAGTTTGAGCATGATGTCTGATTATGATATTTAGTAAAAAATATCTAAAGCGAGGGTGCCTTCCAAATCTGTTATCATGACATCTAAGAAGATTTGTTGTGTACTCATGTAAATTGACATTTCACATTCACGGTTGTAACCAATCTTCCTCTCCTTTAGGGAACAATGCTAGAAATTCCATATCAAATAATCTCACAATGTTATACTCGCTAATCGGAGATGAGCCAATGCCAAGTTAGTTAAGCACATTAGTTGATTCACCATTTACGTTATTTTCATCTGGATTAGGATTATTTTCCTATGCTCTAATAATTTCAATTTTTTGTAGTGCACTTGGAAGCCTTAATGCAAAAGAATATATTTGTTAACCATCTAACATGTCATCAACCCCTGGTATCCCTTCCAACATTGCAAATTATATTTCATCGTCAATATCGGGAAGAGTAACATAATTAAGCATATGTGAGATATATGTCTCATTTTCAGTTAACTCTTCTACTACATCATAATCAAATTAAACATATCGATAATATTGATTATTCAGAATCTTTTATAATAATGCATCCATAACTATTTGCTTCCTAACAGTGAAATCATAATTGGATCCTTGTCATTATTTTTTCCGCACAACGACCATTAAATCCAAGTTGTTAATATGTTGTGGCAATGTCTTGGAAACATCTTTAACCTCTTGCGAAAAACTAATGGTGTGTCCTCGATATTTGTATTTTCCACCTATTGAATGCATCACCTGCAAAATTGGACTTGCATGTGTTATCAACATCTCTTCAACTTGTGTGAGAACTTCAAGGACATGAGGTTGAGTTTGTGGATCCACGTTGTTCCTAGTTGAGAATTTGTGATTAGTTCCCTCTCTTAGACATCACATACACATTGGACCTGTATTTGTATTACGTACTTGTATTCCAATATATGACTCTTGATAGACATGACACATTTGAACCTCTACTAATTAATCAATTCGGTCATGAAATTTTCGATGTCTAATATACATTTCTTCATATGATACCAATATGTTATCCTCAATTTTAGTCTCCTTATCTCTGACCATATTAGTAATTGGAACTGCATGAAATTGGACCATGTTAGTATCATGCCTCTCTCTAACCATTACACGTTGAGCATCTCCTACAATTGGTTCTACATGTATATTGGTTGAATATTGTATTTGTTGTTCTAAAATTTGATTTCTTTATTCTTCCAATTGCTTCAACTTTCTTTCCCGATATGATCTTTGTCGATCAACCTTTCACTTTCTGTGTTCTTCTCGTTCTTCTGTTGTCAGTTCATCTAACTTTTTTTCGATATACTTTTTGTCGATATGATTTTTGTTTCCTTTCTTCTTCTCGTTCTTAGGTTGTCATTTTGTCTAACTTTCTTTTTTGATATTCTTTTGTTGATCTATTTTTCATTTCATTTATTCTTCTCGTTCTTTTTCTATCATTTAGTTATATTGTATTCCTTGATATGCTCTATGTCGTTATACATTTCAGTTTTTTTGTTCTTCTCATGTTTGTCTTATAGCATCTTCCGCATGCACATCTTCTATTTTTAGTCCAGACATTGTATAAAAAATGTTGCATTAACATCTACACTGTAATTTATGCATCCATGAAATCTGCACTAAAATTTATGCATCCCTGAAATCTACATTGAAATCGATGCATCCATGCATTAACAACTACACTGAAATTTACACAGCTACAAAATCTAAATTGAATTTTATGCATTAATATTAATACACCATACACTGAAATCTATGCAAGGAAAAAACACATCGTACATGTTAATGAAATTATGTTAGTGATTTTCAACATATTTTCAAATATGACACTTTCTGATTTAACTATATTTGCAATTATATTAAACAAACCTTATTTAAAATATTTTTGGAAAAATGCTTCTTTAAAAACATTTTTACTATTTAAATTATTAAAACATTATAACTATTTAAACATTAAACTTTTAAAAACATTATAATATTATATTATTCCATAAAATGACTATATTTTAAATTATATTTTAAAAACTTTATTTAAAATAAAATTTAAAAAACCTTATTTAAATATTTTTTAATTATTAACTATTAAACACTATATTTTTATGTCCCCGACAAGGGGATATATATGAATTGATCACGTATATTAATTTGAAACAATTTAAAAAATCATAAAAGTTTAGATTAAGGTTTTGCAATATTTAGTGTAATTTTTATTTAAGTTTATTTTTTAATTGTATTTTTTTAGGCTACCATTGGTCTAGTATAGGTGACGTTTCCCTTGGTTTGTGTGCCCCAAGACTCGGTGGCATAATGATGTAAGCAATGCTATCATTACAACGAAGAAATGTTGTCTAAAATTCATTGTAAAATTTAGTTTCAAATAGGATATACATGGGTTTAAATGTGCCAAGTACATAGATTCACGTTACTAAAAAATTGAGACTGCTGACAATGCTGACAATACACACAGAAAACCTGCTCATTTTAATGACGCCTAACAATTGTTTGGTATAGGCAATAGACATGCATGCAGTCCATTACTGTAATGCTCTAACAGAGATTTTGTAGCTCTTGTCCAGCTGCATGCAATCCATGTGCATGCAACACTCCACCTGGATAAGGCAACTAAAACCCTCCCTTTCTTCATTTCTGCTTTCCTATATGCAATATAACGGAATTACCATGGCATCTATTTCCAATGCAGTGCCAGGGATTCAAAACCATGCTCAGCGCTCCTGCTGCTTTTGGTATGGGAAGAAATTGAATACAATCTTAGCTGGTGTTTCTCCCTAAATAGGTAAATCTTGTAAACCTGCGGAACTAAATTGTAAACTTACCGTCGTTGATTTTTGCATGGCAGAGATTTCTGAGCTTGAATGTGGGTATATATAAAAACTGAATTGTAATAACTTACGGTTGATTTTTGCATCACAAATATTTTCGATCTTGAAGGTGGGTATATATAGAAACAAGTATTTTTTTCACTAAGTCTTCGTAGCATTCTTCGTACATAAGTGAATGATTACTAGGATATAGTGCTGCTCAATACAAAACCATTCGGTAAGGTAAATATATGCAGTACACTGTCAAGAAACTCCGAGTAATTTACGGACAAATAGATAGATAAACCAATCTGTTGCAAAAGTAACATGCGCTTCTTAGGGCCGACCTGGTCATCTGCGTGACTCGCCTACTGGGAATAAAAAAACTCAACTTCCTCACTCAGGTGTAAGATGCCTCAGCAATGACCTTAGTTCGATTTGAATGATAAACGGGTATAAGAGCTAGCTATTTGAGGATAAATTATAAGGACCTGCCTTACATACCGGCCTTACTTAGTAGCACAGATCTTATTTATGATATTAAGTTTGAGCAAATTTTCTTATTCTATTCCCGAATACATGTTTCTAGCAACGCTTTCAAGGGGCATTTGCACACAATTTAATGCTTGTTGAGGTTGGCTGTGGTATCGAGATCATCCAAATATTCCTATCAATCGTGAACACTAGAATTTGATTCATAGACATTAGCCGTCGTGGTATAATAGTAGGCATCATTAGCAGCAACCACCGTGGAATAGGCATTAGTATGTAGTAAGTATGTAGTAGCGGCCGCCGTGGTATAATAGGCATTATTAATAGGAGGAACAATAGTATTAGCAGGTTAGTATGGACACATCAGTGTTAGTCATCTGGGTCCAACGACTAAAAATGAAACTCTTCCCAGTTATTATCCCAATTATTATCTCTAAGAGGTTATCCTGCAGTAGTGGGCTATTCCCCCTATAGTAATGGGCTATCTCCCCTTATAGCAATGGTAGATATAACTGCTTTTTGTTCCAGTCCCTTATGACTCTTGTCCAGTTTACTTTTCCATCTACAATCTGTCTAGCGATGGCCATCTTCTTTCTCAGGCTCATCCCGGGCCTGGTTGGTTTTCCTGGCTTTCTGTCTGCTTTGGCTACACTGGCTCAGTTGATGGATGCATTCTTGGTGCTGGGTGCCCTCTTGGTAGCTTCGGGTGCTATGATGGTTGTTCGGGCGCTGTCACTCAAAGAGCGAATAAGGAGAGTGTTCATGTCGAAATTTCAAGTGTATGATGATAAGGTTGGTTCGGATTCTAGGCATTCACAGCTACCCTTTATTAGTTTTACGTATTTTTTGTATAAAATTTGAAACTGGTTCAGAGATCGCTTTGTCATTTATATAGTGATATTCTACCGGCTAAGTACATTTTCTTTAGACAGTTGGACCGGTCGCATTTCTTTTCCTGCAAAGTAGCAAGTCCTTGTTTTAGTATTAGTTTTTTATTGAATTAAGAAAAGAGAAACAAGTGGTTAGTGAGCTATCTAGTAGAAGGCTAAGGTAGAGTGGAACTAGGTGGTTAAGAAACAAGAAACAAGCGGTTAATGAGTTATCTAGTAGAAGGCGGTGGAACCAAGTGTTTGATGTAGTTATTTGATGTATGGGAAATCAAGCGTTCATAGTATTTTTGAATTTGAAAATAGAATCATTGAAATAATTAAGCATTTGTTACAAGTGTTGTTTCCAAGTTGTGACAAGCAAATTGTTGTTTACTAGTGATTATATAATTATAATCATACAGTATCAATTTTTTTTGTGGATTTTAATATATGTAATTTTCTAAATATGTTGATGAAAAATAAGAACCAAATATGATCGATATTTGTCTTAGCTTTTGAGTGCTTACCTATACCAATCGATGCTTGTGATGGACTTAGAAATGGACCATCCACAACTTTTCCATAACATAAATAGACTAACTGATATTTAGAATATAATTGAACTCTTATATAATTTTAAAAAGGTTACAATGATTTCATGATTTGCAATCAACAAGTTTTAATTTATTAAGATTCATCCAGATTCAACAATCTAATGCCATTAATGCATGATGGGATGTTGTAGTCTAATGCCATTAATGCATGATGGGATGCCGTAGTCTAATTCCATTAATGCATGGTGGGATGTCATATTTTTTGAAATCCAAAAAATGTTCAAATGGAACTTTTCATTTATCACAGAGTATTTTAGTATTTTTCATTAAATTAGTTATGCAACAGAGGAATATAGCTTTGTAATTGTTTAATGTGGACCATTTTCAAACTTTCATTTGGCTTAATATTTATTTTACTCTGTAATATATCCAAAGTTACCTCCATAATACACATCGACATAGGAGACTTCACAGTTTCTCACAAAGGATATTTTAGAGTTTATTGTTAATGAAGCATAAAAATCACCTTTGTGACATAGCCATGTGGTGGACCAATGAAACTTTTAAGTATATAATTGGAAATCCTAAGAAACAAACAAGGGTTTGGGACCACCCATGGCCTACAAGCTTTGTTTTTTTGTTTCTTGGCAAGGATGTCTTATGACGTCCTTTCTTGTTACCTAGGAGAGACATTTAACAACTTCAATGAAAGGTGGGTCACTAAGGTACATTAAAGGTGTTGGTAATGAATGTGATTCCAGTAATGCTAGTAATAGGTTTTGAAACCATTCAAAAGAACCTCATAATAAGTAGAACTTTGTCTAAATTTTGTTGAAAGTACAACATTACGAGTCATTCTCCAAGCCAATATTGTGTGCATCCAAGACTGGGCCCATGTGTTGAGGTAGAGAGCCTAAGTTAGACTTAGGGACTTGGATTAGAATTCTTGGGTTGGACTCAAGAATGACTATCCCTCCTTGTAAAAGGTTATTCTTCATGTGTTGAGGTTAATGCTTTTATATATCAAAGTGATGATGTTGTAAAGTATTGTTGGACAGAGCTTAGGACTTGTGTGTCAAATAATATTCTCTTGTGGACCTCCAGTTATAGAGGTAAATGATTTGCATGTTGAAGCATTAATGTTCTGTGATGTATTACTAACCATGGTCATCGATTGCTATTAAGTCTATTTTAGAGACTAGCCACCTCTAGAGTGAATTACTTTAGCATATGATCATTCGGTCTAAGAGTAATATAATATGATCACAACTCCATCTGATAAATTTTCTTAATATAATATGATACAAAACATAAAATAAATTTAGCACATATTGACCATGCAGTAAATGTAAGAGATAAAGATAAGTGCATATAGAATAAGAGAATTCGAATTGCTTATGAGAAGAATTCCGTTGACTAAAGTGAACTCGAATTGTTAAAGATTCACTTAAAATAACAATGAATGTTTGAGTTAAATGAAAGATAAATGGAAAACTTACCGTTGATTTTCACATCGCAGAGATTTTCGAGCTTGAATGTGGGTATATATAGAAACAAGTACTTTTTTCACTAAATAATGAATATTACTGTTTTCGTAGTATTCTTCATACTAAAGTGAGCAATTACCAGGATATAGCGCTACTTGGATATAGTGCTACTCGATACATAACCATTAGGTAAGGTAAATATAGGCAGTACACTGTCAAGAAATATATAAAATAAAGATTGTGAATTACCTTTCTTTGAAAGTCTGAAAGTCAATAAAGCTTGCTTGCTTTTGCCGATAGGCACTTGTTATAGATGGAAAGTTGCAAAGCGCAGAAGTAGACGAGTTTATCTATCAAAAATTAGTAGTCGACGAGTTTATCTATCACAAATTAGTAGTGCATCCGGAGTTAGTCTGTCACCTGAAGGCCTTAGTCTATCACATGAAGTAAGTAATTAAGTAATTTGCAGGGACATTTATTCTCTTCATCAGTGACGTGATCTTTTTTCTGACAGCCAATGATGGTTAAGCTGGAAATAAAAATATTTTCTGTGAAAATATTTTTATTTTTTTCATTGTAAATTAGTTTCAACAATATTTTTATTCTTTTCATTGTAAATACATCTCCATACATGATTGTAAATTAGTAATTCTCACAATCATCACGTATGAGATGTATCAATCATCACGTATGGGATGATTGTTGATACATCTCATCTAAGTAAATACATCTCCATACATGATTGAATACATTCACGTGATGATTGTAAATTAGTTTCAACAATAACGGAAAACAAAGTTAGTTAGCATAGAGACTCATCAACCAAAGCCAGACACAACGTATGCATTCTCTTTGGGAATGTAAAACGTTTGGCGTACTGACGAAACTGCAATACTCAAATAGTTTGACTACTCTTTTCATGAGGATGGATCGATCGTTATGAATCGAGCTGCAAAATGCTCCAATTCTTTCTTTTCTATTATGATGGATTATAATATCTCCACCAAATTGTACAAATGGGTCTACCCTTTTACCAAAATGATAGAATTGGACTTAGCTTTTCTACCATCGCCTTCCTTAGCATCTTTATATTTCATTATATAAAGGTATACTAGACACCAAAGAGAAAAAGACCAAAGCTAAGGTTATATTTGCAATTGATTTAGAGTCGGCGAATAACTCTGCAGCTCACGCAAAGGTGGTAGTAGTTGGATATCCAAATGTAGTAGATCCAATAAAAATATATATAGCCTTTGTTTTTATTATGATTATAATGTTTAATATATAATATAATGTTTACAATTATAATTGTCATTTATAATTGACATATATTTCATGATTTTACCATTCTAAAAGAAGGGAATATGCAGCATTGTTTCTACGCCTTGTTAAAAAATGGTTTGCTTGTATGTACTCACAACAGTATACTACCCTAATATAGTGCATTAACCCTAGGTAATAATTATCACTGCGGATTTGTGTATAAGGATAATGAAACACATTAAATGTCTATCCCTTTGCAGACCACGCATTAGAACTACTTCAAAATCTGATCAAGTAATGAAGGATGATTCAGGGTTACGACGTGCTTATTGGTGGCGCCTTCAAAAAAATTTAACTTCTAACAAATTCGATCTAATATTTCCAACCTCCAAACCTGCAAGGCTATTAATTGCTCTATTAACTATTTTACACGAACGAAACTAGAATAATTCATGGTTTTTGTGGCATGATGTTTCATACCTTTGAATGATGTATAATGCTACGCGATGGTTTACAAGCCTCTTGAAAATTCAACCTTTACCAAATTTCATCTACACACGTCTTAAAAATGTTCACTACTACTAAATTTCATAGAAATTTACCCACAAAATCCAACCTGCAATTCTTATAAAGGGAGGCTAGGGAAAAGACATGGTATGTTTTGTTCACTCCTCATGTCTGTTGATAAAGAAAGAATACCAAATCAACAAAATAAATGTATCAGGACTCAACCATTTCTGAAATAGCCAAACCGCCCATCAAGGTACAACTAGGTGAGTTTTCATTTATAAGTTATTGCACCAATTTTTCCAGTGTTCCTTACCTTGTGAGATCATTATTTCCATATCTTTCTCCTCAACACTCAACCGATCTAACCCAGGGATGAAGATTGTCTCTTTCAATCGACTATTTATTCAATAAATTAATTTTGGGAATGGTTTTTTCTAAATACAGTAAAATGCAGTATACTATCTGATTTTTAGTGTGTATCTTCCTATTTTTCAACGTAACGAGAACGGTCCGGAAGAGGTGTTTCTCCGCAAGTGTTGGATATCTCATATAAGACATTTTGCTATAAAGCATTTTGAAATCTTTTGTATATATCAAGCGTGTCTATATATATCTTATGCATTTTGAAATTTTGATATGGGCTCAATCAAGCGTGTCTGTATATATCTTCTAAAGAAGTGTTTGAAATCTCATATCGATCATGCTATAAAGCATTTTGATATTCTTGGCACAACTTGCACCTTGCAGCCAATATGTATTTTTTGTTTCAAATTATCAGTGATCAAAGCTTATATCATCCATTCTAATATCGTGGCACAACTTGCACACTTGCGGCCAGTATGTATTTTCTGCTTCAAATTGTCAATGATCAGAGCTTATATCATCCATTCTAAATATCATGTGTTTCTTGTTAGGGTTGGCAACCCAATTATTAATTGTAGATATACAATCTCCAATCATCCAATGAATCTTCTTCATTCTTTCACCAAGGAATGGACGACCTACGAGCAAGCCATGGCTACAACATGTAGTAGCAGTGAAGTGGAAGCGAGAGAGAAAGGCAAGGATGGAGAAATGACTATTGGAATGGAAATGGAGATAGAGCATGATTCTAAAATGATTTAATCCTTTGGAACTTGATAAGTTTGAATTTAAATATATAAATGATTATAATATTAACTTTCGTAAATGTGTAATCAAAATATGTAATGTAGAAATGTATTTTATAAAAATAAATATTATTCTCATTATTATAAAATAATACATTAAAATTAATCAAATAAAAATACTATCAAACGGTGAGCCTTGAATTTTGGCGTTGGAATTCACATATACGTCAATGCGTTCACATCACTAGTACGAAGCAGTTGATGTTGGTTGTGCTTCTGTACCATGCCTATTCATTTAATTTATGTGGCATTCTCTACTTTGTTGTTGATGAGTTATTAAGCAGTTACCATTCATTTCAATTAATTTCAATCGTCCATATATTAATAAAAATACAAAAAAAAAACGAATTATGTTGAACGATTATTCAAATTGAAGTTATTTTGCTATTAAAAATATTATGTTTATTTTTTGCCAACCTAACTAAAATGTATATAGAACTTTTGTTTGTTTATTACGTTAATAAAATTAGTTGTCAAAGAGATCGAAGTTATCTCATGTCATGAAGCTTTGATAGGGTCCAATGTTAACTTTTAAACTATTGTTATTTAGCTTCAACATATCAAGTGGAAAAAAGCAACTCCTTCAACAAATATTTTCATTGCAAAAACTTTTCTTCATAGCAATCACACATTGGGGACATTGCCACCACATGGCTCTTGTAATAGTAACATTTTCAATTTATTTTAAAAACCCTGATTTAAAACCTTACGATCTAAATGCAAACCATTAAACATTATGAAATTAAAAAACCAACCATATTTTTTAAAATCCATTTCAATGCAAACCATTAAGCATTGCGAAATAAAACATTAAACTCTGTACGGAAATCCGATCCTAATTGCAAACCATTAAACATTATGAAATAAAATAACCAACCATATTTTTATAAACTCAATTCAATGCAAACCATTAAGAATTATGAAATAAAACATTAAACTATGTACATGAATCGTGCGATGACTTTTAAAAAAAAACAAGGGAGGTTGCTAAGCAACAAGTCCCTGCCCTATGTTACTAAGCTATGAGTTTAAACTTCTTTGTTAGAATGTTCAGAAAATGAATTTTGCAATTGAATAGTGAGAGCTTGAGAGTTGGCAGTTATTGAGCTTAATTAACACCACAGGAACCTATAACTGGCCAAGGAAATCAATCCTAGACATAAACGAGTTATTTGGCAACGAGACTGATGTTTTGAATGTCTGAATTTTGACAAGAATACCAATAAATATCTGAATAACTATATCAATAGGAGGAAAGATTTTTGTTTTCGTTTGCAATATGTTAGATCTGTTTCATTGTAATTGTCTCACATTGCCAACTCAAAAATTCTATTATTTTCGTTAAGGTTCATGATGGTTTTCTGTAGTCCATTGAGCTTTCCTGTCTAATTGCATCCCATTAGAAATACACCTGCGTTTCTGCACTTTTTATGGCATAGGACAATTGCCTCCTCTAGATAGACTCTTGTCTGTGTTCTTTTGCACCTGAAATTATAGTTTTATAATTGTACCCTGCAAATGTCATTTGTAATGTTCGTCTCTTTTTTAAATGTTCTCTCGCCCCAATATTTACCGTAATTTCAACACTATCTTATCTTATAGGGAAGGGACGAGATTCAACTCCTGATACCCAACATAAGCTTTGTTCTTATTTCAAAGATTTGCACGTGTTCCAACATACGCTAGCGTTAAAGGAAGCTTCATGCTAAAAGTGCCTGCGA